>VYXH01011213.1:63678-82218 GCA_013397275.1 Burhinus bistriatus | reverse complement strand
GGAGTTTGTTTGTTTTTGTCCTGAAAGTGCAGACACTGGTTTATCTGTTGATTTTTCATAATTCTAATGCACAGATAATGTGGAGGACTGTGCAAAAAGGTTTGTTGAGTTGCTGAGATCACAGCAGATACTGGCGACGCATTTTCCGTGCTTACTGCAGAATGTGGGAATGGTAGTAGGGAACGTAGGGAAAGTATGTTATACGTGTTTTTGCTGGTGAAAGTAGACTTCCACTACAAGGTGAAATGTTTATACAAGGCAACTAAGTTAAAGTGATGTAAGGATTGGTTAGATCTTGACTATCTTTCTGAAGATAGTTAATTATCTACTGTTAATTATCCAAAGCAACAAAATTTAGTTGAAGGGACACATCCCAGAAATGAAAGAATAAAATATAAAAATTTATAGAAAGAATGGAAATGCACCCTTGCTATAAAGCATGGGTACAGTTCGCAGGTCTTTGGACGAGCTCTCACCTCCCATCACCATAATCTTAACGTTCCTAATAGTACCTCACTACAGCCTCAAGTCAGTGTAAGTAAAGAATAATTTGCTTTAATATTTTACTTGGACTAGAAAAAAAAAGAAGGGTATGAGCAGCACCGTGGACACACCTATGTGGATCACTTAAACAAATTTATTCTGGGAGGGAGACCGATGGGTAAAATATGTGATTAACCACAAACACTCTTTCAGTTCTCTCAGAAAGAAGTGGCAGAAGTGTCATTCAAACAAGGACAAGTGTCAGCTACTCTTGGGATCTGCAGATGGATGAATATTGCATTTTTTGATACTCTGGTAGATTAAGTGCATTTGTCAACAGCCTTATGAGTTACTGCGTAACTTGCGAGGCACAGGTGAGGGCCTGTGCATATTTTTAGACATACTTTGAGACTCCTGTGTAGTGTATGTGTTTTTTCTGTATTTACTTGATAGGTCATACACTTTCTGTTTCTCAATTTTATAGAGAGAGTACTTATTGAAGTGTGGCATATTGGTGTTATATATGCTGTTACATTTCCAATGAAACTGTAGCAGCCATAGTTTCAACAAAACAAAACTAGATGTAAAGGCAATTTCTCTGTAGTTCTATCATGAAATCTGTGCAGTTTTTGGATTACTAGGGCCCGAAAACTGTTCCTGTACAAAACATGAATTTCTTCAAGTCAAGTGTATACTGTTAAATCTTTCCTATAGCGTACTACATAGCACAAGGAAGGATATACTTAAATTTTGATTCTGAAAGATATTTTTCTATGATTAACTGACAATGTACCTTTTCATACTAAGTCTTTGCTAAATAACTAGGCTGGAAAAAACTAGCTGGGAGAATGTTCTCCCATGAATGTGTCCACAACCACTCAGGTTTAGAAATAATATGTTTTGGTTTTCTGTCATGAGCTTCTCACTCTAATTCATTTCATGCTGTTACCAATTGATGCCTCTTTCTTCTATCTGGCAAAACAGTGTCCAGGAGTTTGATTTTTAAACCCAGTTTTCAGACTCAATTTAATTTTTCAAGTAAAAACATTGGTAGGTCTACTCACATGAGTTCTTAGTGCTGAAGGAAATGAGAACAGTTCAACTGAATTTCAATTTTTATCACAAGAACTTCAGTTGCATCTCTCATTCGGTTATTATCACATAAGAGATCTTCCACTATTCAATTAAACCACTTGAGGATTAGCTGTTTCTTCTATATTGCCCATACTGCACAGTCCAACAGTCTGCAAGTTAGGTCCATGAGTTATCCATTCCTCGGAACATCCTGTGACAAAAGGAAGCCACTGTTCTGCTGACCCTTCAGAATTATTTATCTGTTTCTGCATGTTGCTTGACGCGATTTAGATCTTCCTCCCTACAAAAATGTCACCCCCTCAGATGAGTTCATTGCAGGTCTGTTCACATACATTCACAACAAAGTAATTGAAAGTAGAACAGGGAATAGGAAGACCAGAGAAGCAAAGAGCCTGCCCAAATCCTGCATGGTGGCTTGTCCCCTAGGCCTAAGGGACGTGCCTCAGACTGAACCATAGACACAGTGTCAGGTGTCCAATGTGTGGAGCCACTTCCTCCCTGCACCTTTTGTTTTAACTATGTGTTGTTTTCTAAATTAGATTTTAAGCTTAAACCACCAATGGCATGACGAATTATGTAGCCTCACGCCAAGTTCTTGGGCTTTCTCCACATCTAAGGCCAATTAGCAGTTGTCACCAGATTTTCTGTCACCCCTTGGTCTCCTATTTCAAATGTGTTACATCAAGTGTGAAATCAGTAACAATTATATAACATTTGTCTATTGCTGCTTTGTTTCCAAAGGATTTGGATTAACCCGGTCAGTTAAACATCATGACAATTGTTAAAGTAAGAGCAAGACAAAAAAGGAGATCTGTAATAGTGAGAAGAGTAAGTTTTATAAACAGTGTTCCAAACACAATGGTGAAAGGACAAAAAATGGGAAAGTTAACAGCTTTAAACATGAAGTAAATTACGTTATGGAATTGGTCATATGATATACTGTCTGCAGGAAAATAACTGAACTAAGAATCCTGTAAATTTCTTTTAATTCTATACTCTGTTGTTTGATGTAGTTTCATTACGACTTATCAAGAAATAACTCATCAAGAATTCAGCTCCTTATAGATACTCTCATGTCCTCCCCATGCAGGCTCATGTGCAAATATTCTTGACCCATAGTTTATTTTCCTTTATATATAACTTACTAATATTTACGCGGTCTCAATGAGAGTGTCTGTTTGACAGATTGCCTCTCCTGGGGCGAAATATGTAGGTTTTATGGAACTACACCACTGAGTCCCATTCTAGCATCACACTTTATTCAGCCTTGGCACTTCCTTGGACCTCTGTGGGTTTTCCTCCAGCAGAGTGTCAGTTTCTCTATTTCATAGTTCAGTGTAAAATAGAATAGAACTCAAAACTGTTACTACTCCTGTTTTCTGTGGAACATGAACATTCTTTATCGTATGCTGCCCCATCATCTCTTTTTGAAGAGTCCTTGTTTTATCTGTTGCTTCACTTCTATTGTGTAATATTTACTTGCGGAATGTTGGGTGGGGTTTTTTTGCAAAAAAGTCTTACAACTATTGAAAGATATTTTTAGATTCAAGAAAAGATGTATTTTCCTTCTCCATATACTTTTTTTTCTGTGAAGAAAATGCTATGCAGGAAAACAAAAGGTAGAATTTGCTTTGAAAGTATAAGATGTAAGGAAGGTAAAAACTTTTCCTAGATGTAAGCTTATATAATAACTTCTGGTTAGGAAAGACTGGCTAAATGATTTTTTTTACTTCAAAATTCTCAATCCTTCTCAAATTTGTTTGCAGTCTCATTAAAAGCACGTGAATTTATCAATCTCATCAAACAAGAAAAATAATAGCAAACACTTAGTGCATAAAATGGGAAAACTGATATTCTTTAGGATGGACTAAATTTTTCAGCAATTTCCCCTACAGAGTAACAGAGGAGCAACAGATTGTTATTCATGGGGGTTGCCAGTGACACCACTGATTATGTTTATCCTTACCCTTTCCCTGACAGGAATTGTCAAAAGTAGACACTAAAGGATTAGTGCAGACTCAGGCTACTTAAAAAGCCTTGTAGAAAACTAAACAAAGAGTGAAGCAAGAAGATACACTTTTCCAGTCACAGTTAATCCCCCAGGTTTTAGGTCCCTGCTGAAGTTACTCATCAGCTTAAATGCAAATTAGTTGTGGAAATCCAGGCACAGAAAACAATGATTTTCTTGCTAGGTATGCTGACCGGAGGAATTCCTCACTGTAAACTTTCCAACTTACTAAAACCCTCCTAGAAAATGATTTGAAATGTTGAGAAAGTAATACAAGGATAATTTTATTTGCCATGCAGACAATGGTTTGTGAAATAGCATGCTATTTAGAACTTGCTGGAATAAGGATTCCTCTATTACAGAATGTGAGAGATGCTTTACTTTTACATTGCTTTCTGAATGTACGCACAGAATTTGTGAAAGAAGGATGTTCTTACTACCAAATCATGCAGAGTTCTATTGGTTTCTATCCCATTTTCTGCACTGTTTTCATAATGGGGGAATCCAACACAAAGAGATTTATTAAGAATACCCTTCGGCTTAGCTGTCCTATGAAAAAGCCCATCTCTCTATTGATTTACCCCAGTTAGTGGATTGAAATTCAGAGAGCTGAATTGCAAAATAATTTTTTAATGGTCAGCAATACTTTAACTAAAGGTCTACAAGCAAAATATCACATTGGCTCCTTAGAGAAAGAGGGGTCAAATATCACTTCTACCAAATTAAAATAAGAAACTTTCATCCTTTCTTGTTCAACTCCCGCTTTCGAGTTTAACCTTGTACATTTTAAATTCAAATTTAAACTTTATGACAATTAGAGAATAAAGAGGCTATCACAAAAGGATACATACAGAAAAGCTCTTTCAGTTTATCCCTTCTACAATGAGGTTTTAAATTCCACTCATAGACTCTTAAATTAGTGATAACTCAAATTCATCATTATAAACTGGAAACAGGATCACAGATTTGACTGGAAACAGGATCACAGATTTAACCGAAAGGCAGAAGGGCATGGCTTTCGTAACACACATCAGTGCATTTGCACTCGTATCAGCATACTGCTAAACAGCATAACGGCGGCAAACCATTGCTAAAATGACACTCCTCTTTAATGCAGCGATTCTTTTCATTGTAATATATCCTTGGTTGTTTTTAATACAAACCACTAGTCATATTTTTATGTGCTAATGCGCACCATGCTAGTCAAGACATAAATCGCACTTTGTTTCACCTGCTCAGTAAATGTATTGTGTTCATTAAATGTATTGTGTATTTCACCTGTTCAGTAAATGTATTGTGTGCATTAAATGTATTGTGTATTTCAGCCCTTCAGTAAATATATTGTGAATACATTCATAGAAATCAGCATCTGTTTGCAAAAAAATTCCTAAGAGAACAAAGACAAAATGATTGGATACCTTATTTGCAGCAATAATACCACTGGTGCAGTTGCAGGTTTTTTCATTATCTTTTTACATAACTGATTTTTAATAGTTTTAAGAATTATCATGCAAATATTGATAGTATGCTGACATTGAAGTTTATCATTCAATATGCAACAACTGCTTTTACTTTTCAAATTAATAAAAATAACACTTTATAATGTGTATCGTAGTACTCAAAATCTAAATTTATTCTAGTTATTAATATGGTCTAAGAAGTGTTCTTTGATTCTGGGGCCAACTGACATGGTGCAGCTCATACCCATTCAGCTCACGTACATACATCATGCTTACGTTTTCTTTCCCTTCCCAAAGAGGGGAAGACACTCAAATTGCCTGTTAGGATTAGTTCTAACAGATAACCCCCAAACCTTCCCATATAAATCTGGAAATTGCTAGTCTGCATGGGCTAAAATATGCTACAGCCTATGCTAATAGTCAAAAGTGTAGACAATTGTATGTCATTGATAAAGCCCATGTCTGAGTCCTTTTTATTTTACTGGTGTACACTTAGCCTTCCTGAGAAGCTTTAAAAAAATCAGTAAAAAAAAATCCCTCCTCTCAGAAGGGGGAGAGAAAAATATGACAAATCCTAAATACAAGAAGGTGGCACAATAGCCCACAGTAGGGGACCAGTACTATAGCCCATTTAGTTTATAGGGAGATAGAAAGTAATGTTATTCAATTCATGGAGCATTTTAGTCATAGACCTTCCACATGCTTGGGACGTGGACAATATAGCTTCCAATATCTAATTTTCAGTTGTATTCATGGAAGTATGAAAAATAATGTACCTGTTATGTTAATTGCATTGTGAATAATCAGAAAAAAGAAAAGGAAAAAAAACCCAAACCAACTTATGTTACATAGATATATACTTAATGATTTTGTGTCTATCAAACACAACCACTAAGTTCAGAAACTGGCAAGACCACAAGTCAAACACATGTGCTTTCAGGCTATCTAGTGCTATCGAGTTATGAAATTGCCTCTATCCTGTACTTAAGCGATTGAAAGTTATTTCCTTTTAGCGTTGTTAAAATAGAACTTTGTGCCCTGATGTATCTCGCATTGTATATTGTATTAAGCTTTTGATTCTTTCTTTGATGATGACTAATGTGGCGACATTCACCCTTTCACATCATGAGACTTTAAGATGGAGAAGAGAGAAAGGAGGGGCTAACTCACAGTAGCAAAGCTAGTCCCAATAGCTGAGTGATAAAGTGTTTTGACAGAATAGTTCAGAAGTCACATTGAAGTAATTTTTCATTTCATGTTTTATGCTCTGTAACCTATCAACAAAAAAAGCTATAAGTCTTTAAGCCCATATATGATAAATTGCCTTCAAGATATATACTTCATCACTGAAGCCAAATAAACTTTGAACTGTTAATACATGTCTAGCTTAAGTAATACAAGCCTTCAGGAAATGTGCAGACCAGCTAACTTAAAATTAAGCAGAAAGAAAAATTTAAAGACAATGATTATGTCTGGAATTCTGACATTATAATGCATAATGCCTTCCCAGCACAGTATCCATCCCTTTTTATCTTAACTTTGAAGAGGTTTTGTTTGCTGGTTAGAAACCAAAACCAAGCTGAGTCCTACGGCAAAAAAAATACATTTCAAGATTAACATAAAAGCAGAGAGATAGCAAAGAAAGGACCAAATAAAAATAACTTTTTCAAAAAATTCAGATGAAAAAGTAGAGCCAGATGAGATGCTACTTCAAAATAGTTATTCTGAATGCTATTCTAAATGCCTAAGGTATCTGAGGAATCCACATGGAGCTGATAGAGGTGGCGTGGCCCTACAGGGGACCCTATACCCTCCTAGAGTTGCAGCTAGCTAGGCAGCCAAGTGCACGAAGACCTTTGGATATTTATATTGAAAAACTCTGGTTAGATGACAGAACCACTCCAGTAGTGTCCTTAGGGCCCAGTGTCATGGTGGAGACCGTAAACCTTGGCTGTGCCAGAGGAACCTCTGCAAGGTAGAGTTCTCAGACAACCAAAGTGCCTATTGAAACTCCAACAAGGGGAGCAGTAGTTACACTGCATCTGAAGACTTACAACTGGCTCTGAAGGAAGGACCTGGGCTCTGTCTTTGGAACTCTTGGTGTCCCAAGGAATGGTGCTAAAAGTATTTTTGGTAATAAAAACATAGAAATGAGCCTGGTGGCATTCTTTATGTTCTCTCTCAGTTTCATGCATATAAATGTTGATCAGGGACTATCTGATGATTAATATCAGACATATAATAATTAAAAAGTTAATGTAGTGCTTTTGTAGGTTGACAGATTGGCAATGTTCATGGCTGTAGTGCTCCCTGCATTTACAGAGTAATACAAAGAGGAAATAGTATTGCGAGTTACTTAACAGAAAGATATCTCAGCGCTAAAACTGGCTGTAAGGGTATGCCTAATACCTCTGATGAAACTGACGGTAGTTTTACTTTTTGTGGAGCACTTGTGCTACAGGAATTGAATTTCAGCCACTGGTTTGTTTCACACAGATCACTGAACAGCAAGAAGGTTATTTGAAAACAAATGATTCTGTATTCCAGGACTAGTCCCTTGAGCTAACTGAGCTTTTGTGTTAGAATGAAGAGAGGAAACCAAAGAGCGGAAAGAAAAGTTTAAAAGGATATGAAGGGCATAGCTTGGATACCCTGTCATATTGGAGAATGGTGTCCCAGGTGAGATTGTAAAACCCGCATCTGTGGTGGAGAAGTAACAAGTGACTACTTCCAATAAACTGTGAAGCTATGAGCGTAAATGAAAAATAACATCTTAATCTTTGTACCAAAGTAGTTACAACACATGTACTCAAAGTGCTAGAGCCCATACAGTACCTAGGACAGAATTTGATTTAAAAACAAACAACCAAGCAAACAAGCAACCCCCCCAAAAACTAAATAAACATTTTATGGTATGTTTATGCTTTTCAGGGTTAAGGATCATTTTATATCCCAATTGGGGTCAACTGCATTCAACTCCTGGCGCAGTCTCTTTGTCCCTTATGCTCTAATTTTTGGGACTAGTATAAGAGCAGCTACATCATCTACAAATTCACAGGTGCAGGGATTTCTCCTGCGCCTTGTTGTGTGATTGTTATGGTTATTTTGAATGAATGAAGTGACAGAAGCTGAAGAAGATCCATATTCTGTAGCCTTCCCTTTGGAGTTGCCCATTTTGAGAAAGATGTTATAGATGAGTTTCCTTCCTTGATGCCTTCTAATGTTATTTTTAGATCACAGCTTTGTCCTTTCAGAATTGATATTCTTATATTCAGAAGACACTGCTATACCATTCTTTCATGGATCCTTTCTGTTCTCATCCTGCCTCTCATCTAACACTTCCAAGTGATAAGTCTGTGCAGAGGTTCTGTGTCAGTGATTAAGGGCACATACCATAAGCAGTCTAACACTGAGCAAGATTAATTTCAGAAGTGAAAACAGTAACTCTCTTTGACTCCATAGAGGGCATTTTACTTGTGTTGATTCTGATCATCAGTTCCCAATGGAATATAATTATTTTGATAACCTGTCCAAGAAGTGTAGTTTAAGGCATATAAAATTCTATGGCCTAGCAAATGTTGAATATCGTATTCTAATGATATACATGTAATTATATGTTGAAAGTTCATTTATGGTGGCTGCTGAATAGTAGTTTGACAAGGAAATGTTTGGTTGCAAATACTTTTTGTTAGTATTTGTGTGTACATAATTAGATTCACTGATCTGTAATGATGTAAAATACTTCTGTTTTCTTTTTACCTTTAAAGAATAATTAAAATTACATACCCCACACAAACTACAAACAGAAAGTTACTGATGCTGTAAAGTTCACAGGAACAATAGCTGCACATTTTTTTTAAATAATGATAATAAAAAATAAGCTCTAACATTACTTATTTCAAAAGTAGCATCTGTAGCAAACTAGCAGTATTACTAACTGAAAGACTGCTTAATAATGTTGGTGGCTTGAAAAGTACTTTCAGGTCTAGAACCTAAAGCTGTAGTAATATTAACAGTCATGGCTCCTTTAATTTCTTAAATGGTTTGACTAGTTTAGTTGTTAAAACTAAAATAACTAAATCTGTTAAATCTAAATAGAAAACCCCAATTTCCTTTCCAAATCTTTTCCAGAACCTTTTTATGAAGGAATTTCATAACTGTTAAGATGGATACAATTTTTTTTCATCTGACCTTGGTCTCATGAAAACAGAACAGACAAGAACAAAGTTGAAAGAGAAAGACATTCAGCAAAGACATATTAATGTAAACCTCCATTTTGAAAAGGACAGCAGGCATTTCTGAGCAAGTTGTCATCTGGCAGCTAAAATATGCGTAACAATATCAATCACACAAAATAGATACACAGATAGAAACCCAGGTTATTGACAGTTAGGTTAGTTTCATATAGGAGTTTCACACCAAAAATTTTTAGTGTGGTGTCAATATTATGTACCCAATAGCTAAAACAATAGCCAAAGCTACTGAGGAAGAGGTAAAATTAAAGATTTTTTAAAGTATATCTAAAATGACACTCATTTTAAACATGAATTAATTGGGCAACATTTTGAAGTTTAGTTCTACTTCATTAAATAATATGAAAACCAAACATTTTCCAAAATTAATTCTATAGCTTTTCTACTGATTCTATTCTGTCTGTATATAGATGTCCCAATTACTATTTAGCTTACCTAAGTACTTTCTTTTTATTCTTATTAAAATCTTGTAGTAATTTTGCAGCTGTAATTAAAATGAGATTTTAGTTAAAATGCAATTTTAGTTAAACCTGCACATCTTGTGCATGAGTAGAATAAGAAGACCTATATTGTTGTAACTTGAAGAAACCTTGGAATCCAGTTTTAGGTGACTAGTTTAAATAATCATTGCTCATTGCTTAACTAAAATGTTAGATTTTTTCCCAAATGGGGGTGATCCGTTCTACCTAACATAACCACTTAAATTCCCTGTAATGTCCAAGAAAGGAAGAAGGTACCTCTAAAAGCAGAGAGTAATTATTCATTAGATGTCCACTCTCCATTGTCTAGTGGGAACATAGATATGTCAGAGTGTTCCTGTAGGCATGTACAGGATGAGTCCTTTTCTGACGAGGGATGTCAAACAGAGCAGTATAATAAAGCAGCACAGTGGCAGCACTGCCCACCTTTCATGTAATAATCTAGTTCATTGAAACATCCCTCCTGAAAGTAAAAAAATTCAATTCTGTGCTGTTGGCACTAAATCAAAGCCTTTGCTGTAAGCAGGTATCATGGAGTCAAAAAAAAAAAAAAAAAAAGGCAAACCGGTAAGGAAGAGCATGGTTGTTGTGTATTAGGGCATAGGTCAGTTGTTCAGGTGGTCAAAGAGGTCTAAGTCTCTGTTTCGCTCCTAAGAATGTTTTTGCTCTTTTTTCAATATTCACCTAATGTAAAATGCATTCAGGGGAGTGCTGTTGGGAGCTCCCAGTCACTATTCTGCTATGTGTCTTCAAGCACTCCGAAACTCAGGGGGAAAACTCAGGTTTTCCCACATTGTGGATCAATATTGTTACTATGAGACTATTTTTCCAAAACACAATCCATGAAATAGGTGTCTACTTTCCTAAACCTGAATTTTAGTGCTGTTCTCTTCAAGAGACAGGCATTCATCTCCACAGAACAAGCAGGTCTGATCGCACCTAAGTGACACAATTGGCTTTTAGTTAAGAAGGGGAAGTAGTAGGTTTAGCTAACTGGGGAAAGCAGACAGACTGAATAGCTGTTTGACACTAAATGAACTTTAGGCAGACACGCCCTGACTGAACTTTTCTTTATCTATACAGAATCACGTATACCTCAGGGGACTGGAGAGTTTTTAGAAATAGGAGGATTTGGGGACTGGGACGTATTTTGTGAGATAGGAGAAAAGCTGCTTTACTCTGTCACCTTCCTGCTCCAGAATAATAACTGAATACTTCTTATCAGTTCTGTGCTAATATTATTAATGGAGATATAAAACTTTCCTAAGGTATCTTACATTTGCTTTCAAAGTGGAAATAAAATTTCACCAGAATTTCATTCTGCCTTTTAATTCTACTTTCATTAGTCATGTGTTGTAATAGTAGTTATCATGACAAACTCATTTGATTTAATGTAGATATGTATAATAGACTTTTAACTTTAATTCCTAATTAAATGAAAAGAATTAAATGTTAAATACCATTTCAATATAATGTAGTTACTTTCTGAAAGTCTGTTTGTAAAACACAGCAAAGAAGTAATTTGCAGCATGTAGAAAAAGATAGGGATACTAAAACTATGCGTTTGTTTATAAAAAATTTGCCTCTGTTGAGCTTTATTCTTTGTGAGCTGCTCCAGTAATTTCCTTGCAGTAGTTCATGCTGTGTAGAACCTTGTGGAAATCTGTCACAGAGGCTTACAAAATCAAATTAGACAGGTGATAAACTCAAAATAAACTTTATTCTAAGCAAAATTGTTTAGCAGAGATCCAACTAAAAATGTGGTTTATCAAAATTATTCAACACTCCAACAATATTAGTAAACCACAGCTCGAGGATATATAAGGAATTAATGCTGCACAACTGACTCAAGAATTCCTAAGCTTTAGAAATGAGGATCCCAAATGTGTACAATCACTCACCTATAAGATGAAGGGTCCCACCCTCAGAGAGTTTCCTTGGGTACCATCCTGACCCAAGGGGAGAATCCCTAACTACAGACCCACTGCTCCAAGGAGACAGTCTAAATTTACCCTCCAGCGAGGTTCCATTTATACCCCAGTCAAATCTGATCTGTGGTCATACATGGTCATGCCAGCTCCCATGGGCTGAGGGCCATAACTTACTTATCTCCTAGCTGAGATGTATTTGTGACTGTAGTCATCAAACCAAGGTAAGTACATGATGGTTGGCACTCACCTGAGGGGTGTACATGACCATAACATAAAGGCGTGAAAAGTAAAGGTGCAAAAAGTGAGGACGCAGCAGTCCTGAAGCCGCTGGTCTTTTATCAGGGTGGGTGCACCTGCCACAAAATCTTTGCAGGATTAAGACCTTTCACATTACAGACAGAAAAAGGGCTAAAGGAAAATATAGAAAACATTTAGATTTATTACTGGAACAGAGTCAAACGTGTAAAGTGCAGCCTTGTCGGTATATATGAGAGATAAGTTGTCCTGTTTTGGGTGTAACATTTGTATGATCTAATGATTAAAAGCTTGGACATTTTATGGCCAGTTCTGCTATGAGTTGGCTGTGAAGCATTAAATAAATTTCATAACCTCTCTCAGCATGTTTTCTGGCCTTTGTAAACAGGAATATAATCAAAGGTTTACTTAATATTTGTCAAGTTCTTGCAAATTTTAAAAAAGAAACTACAATGGTGGCAAAGTTGTGGTAGTAGAAGAATTATTGTTATCACCTCTTTCCATGATTACAATAAGTAAATGGAATTAACTTTTCATTTTTAATTGTAGGTGTTATATCATTGACATATAATTTGTCCTCATTTTCAAATCTTGAAATGCAACTTAAATATTCTGAAGGTCTGAAAAAATTCAGTCCTAAATATTTTATTCTTAAAAGTCAAAATAACATGCAACAGTGTTAGAAACTGTTGATTCACACACTAGAAACAGGAGTTTGCATCAGAAAATGTAGTTCAGAAAAGTATGAAGGAACATAGCATTAACTTCATATGATTACAGATTCAAATGCAAGGGGGAAATTAGTGTAGCCTAATTTACATTTTGAAATGAAAATGAACTTTATAGATTTTTTTCCATTAGCTTTGAGAGAAGAAAAGTGCCTACATACGTACCACATTTGCAAATCTTTAAATCAGCTAACAAGAAACATTGTTTTAACCAGTAAAACAATCTGTTAATTTGTCACATAATTAAGTATGGATATTCTGTAAGAGCTCAATACTGTAAGCATGTTTAATGAAATTTAAATGGCATTTATTTTGCAAAACCAGATATGTTATTAATAAACTGAGTAATTCAGAACTAATTTGCATGGTAAGTGACTATAATTAAAATCAAAACTTTATTAGAGTCACAGGAAATCTTTACTTTCTAACATATTTTAAGGAAGCAAACATACCAGATTATTTCAAGAATAACTCTAACAATGGCCAGTAATACATATGAAACTTACTTACATGAAACTTTATAAAGCAGATGTCAAACTACATTAAATACAAAAAAGATTTTTAAAATATTTTGATAATCTATGCCCATAATTGTTGCTTTCCAGACATGTTCCCAAATTTTGATTTTGTACTTGAAACATTTTAACTATATGATTGAAAATATCAAATAGCAAGAATATTAAGAAGTGTCCATTTCCATTTTTTTTAATTACTAACATTTGAAATGCTTGAGAGCTCTTCCCCCCTGCCCCCAGCATTTCCTTTGCAGCTATTCCTTTACAAATAAATAAATAAATAAATACAGAAGAGCTTTAACTCCCTTAAAATTCCAGGAGGTTAGATTTAAAAAAAAAAATTCAGTGTAGGATGGTTCATGACAATAACATGCGTGTTCACAAGAAAGGTATAATGTGTAATACTGCTCCCATGTGTGTAAAATTATTATCTTTTTGTCATCATTATGAAGGAAGAAAAATTCATTTTGTAAATAAATTGCTCTTTCAAACCATTCTTCAGACAAATGAAATGAAGGTCCCTCAGGTCAGTGACTGGCTTAGTCAAAAAATAGTAATAAACTGCTTTCCACTAAGAGGAATAGTGCCTTCAAATTGCACACTAACATGGTTTTCAAAGTTTCCTTTATACATGCAGTAGAATTAATTAAGCTCTTGTTACAATGCTTGCATACTATTTTAGGCGTTACTGTCACTAGTGTTTCATGCCTAGGAAGTTGGAAAACCTGACACTAACTCTTTATGTGACTCCACGAGAGAAAAAGAAAAAGGTTTATTGTTTGTTTCATTGTCTTTCGGTCTCCTGGTGTTTCCGCACAGGTTCCCAGGAAAATTTTGTGCTTTGTGCACTTAGCATGCACAGACTGGAGGAACTCCCGCTTGAGCTGCATCTGGAAATAATAGTAGTGAATAGGAAAGGGCAAGGAAGACCTGGAGTGATGACAGACTAATGGGGCTGGCATAGCACAAGGGGAATCACAGCACAAAGTGCAGTACATCATTACTTTATGAAGAGGATTTCAAAATTATGCACAAAATCTATCAGTTAGGAAGTGACAGCTGAAAAGACTATGACCAGTAGGAAATTACAAAATTGTTCAGACCTTTCTGACTTCTATTCATTCTGTTCTAGTACCAGATCTTTACTGATCCTGATTCAAGGAAGTTTTGGATAGTGAATTTCTGCCTCCAAAGGTCTTTCAGATCTCAAAATGTGAGACAAAATAACTGCAGACTGTTGAGATGTACTTATTCCAGAGCCTAAACACCTGCAAAGCTCTTAGGTTGTTCCAATTTATAGTATTGCTTTGGGCTTATCTATAACATCAAATAGTATAAAAGTAGAAAGGATAGTAAACCAGTTGCCTTGATGTGATTTTATCTTTTGGTTTAAATTGCTTCCTTTGCTGTCTTGATATCAAATTCTCTTTTGGAATAGAAACGGACACATTTCAGATTGAATAGATTTATTTTCTGTCATAATACTGTTTGGCACAGGACAAATTATAACTGAGAAACTAAAAGAAAAAGAGAGATGTCCAACAGCATCACTGTATTTAATGGCTTGTCAGCATTTCTGTTACAAACCCTGTATTTGATATTTTTCTTGTTCTGTTGGTTTGATACAAAGAACTGAGGATATCAGCTGAGATGTAGTTTATTAAGAGAGAACAAAAAGCATGAGAATTGGTAAATTGATTTTGACATTAAATTGTCAGAGATAAAATTATAAAATTATTATTACTAAATCTTTACTCACCAAAAATATTATTGTTTTCTCACAAAGAACAACACCAGTGGAGATGAAACATACACTTGTTCTAATCTCACAGTTACTTATTATTATAACTAGCATAAGTAAACCAATATTGACTGAGAGAAAGCCCAGAAACTTACCATATGTATTCTGTATCGACTTCTACCTACTGTAAGTTAAAATCTGTTTGGCAGGCTTGGTCTTGCAGCTACTTTAACACATGCTTATCTTTATTATCTAACAACATTCTTTTCACTAGTAAAATTAGGTACCTGAATAAAAGTTTGCAAGACTGAGAATTCAGTGATAGAAAGCTATATAAAATGCTGTTACTGTCTAAACAAAGCATGGATGTCCTGTAAACTCAATCATCATTAGGAAAAACCAAGACTGCTGATGTTTATCTGGTAAAAGCAGATTTATCATGTCCCAAGGCATACATTATATAAAGCACCTACATGTGAATGCATATAATATAAAAGAATTTTTATGGTAAATGTTTATTTACAAAAAATTTCCAAGATTGCTGGTTTTATTCCCATTGTCTGTAGAGACTGCAGGAGCAGGAGCTGAAGGTCACCATTTCCTCAGGGTCTTCCCCTCATATCTATCAACAGAGTTATAAAGAAAAGACTTTATTATTTTAATTTCAATGCCAATGCTGTTTCTGTGTTTGGGCTTACGTGCATGGGATATTTATAACCAATAATAGGACTATAAAAAAGCCTCAGTAGTTGCATATGGGTGTGAAATAAAAATATTAAAAAAGAAAACAAATATTGTGATTGTATCCATATCCATATGCAAAAGTACCACACACAAAAAAGCAGCGGAACATTTTATGCTTGGTTCCATTTGGACACTTACATTGGGTGTAGATGGCAAGGGGCGGGTCACAGCGGGCTGCAGAAGTGTCCTCTGTGAGAAGAGGCCAGGGCCTGCCCTGTACTGGACACAGACGGTTCCACCTGGCTCCAAAAGAGATTCACCATGGGACACAGTTGAACCCATCAGCCAAGCTGGTGGCACCTCTGGGAAAATGCCCTTAACAAAGGGCAAAATTCTTGCACAGGCAGTCAGGATTGGGGAAAAAAGTGTGAGAGAAACAACCCTGTGAACACCCAGGTCAGAGAAGAAGGAGGGGGAGGAGGTGTTCCAGGTGCCAGAGCAGAGATTCCCTTGCAGCTGGTTGAAAAGATCATGGTGAAACAGGCATTTCGCTGTAGCCTGCGGCAAGGCTCCAGTGGAGCAGGTATGCTTCTGCAGCCCATGGAGAGGAGCACAGTGGAGCAGATATTCACACTGCAGCCTGTGGAGAAGGCTACCCCAGGCAGGAGGAGTAGGTGGATACACCCTGAAGGAACTGTGGCCTGTGGAGAGCCCAAGCTGGAGCAGGGGAAAAGCACGACAAGGAAGGAGAGGTAGAGAAAAACTGTTACGAACGGACCGTAACTTCCCCGTTCCCCCACCCCCTGCACTGTTTGTGGGGAGGAGGAAGAGCAGTCAGGAATGAAAGGGTGAAGCGGAGCCTGGAAAGAAGGGAGTGGATGGGGGGAAGGTGTTGTTTTAATTTGTCTTTGTTTCTCATTATCCAAATCTATTTTAATTAGCAATAAATTAAATTAAACTAATTTTTCCCTTGTCTTAATCTCAACGCTTGAGCTTTTCCATCTTATTTTATCTCCCTGTCCTGCTGAGGAGGGGGAGTGAGAGAGCAGCTGAGTGGGGATCTGGCAGCCACTCAGCATCAATCCACAACAGCACACTATATTTAATATTGTTTTCAGATTACTGTTTATGAATGCTTAAGACATTAACTTTTACTCTACTGGTATTGAATGTCTTATGAATGTTCTAACTTTTCTAAAGTTTTTACTATGATTTGGTCACTGTGACACCGATATTAATTCTTTCTTTCTATGAACTGTAATTTGTTTTTTTTCAGGAAAAAGAAATCAACCCCCATATTTTCTTCAAAACTCTGTAGGTGGGAATATGTAACTAAGAAAAGACTGAGGTTTTCAGACTTATGTGTGTAGATTAAGTTCTGGATGACTTTTTTTCCTAGATATTTATGTTCCGTTGTTTTCCAAATAAGCATAATAATTCAGCTTTTCAAAATCTTAATTTTAGATTTTTATTGTCTGGGTCAACTAACACTGGGGGAACTGATTTCTGAAAGCCAGCTACCAACCTTTCATTAAAGGTTTTTAAAAAATTCAGATGGTTGGAAGGGACCTCAAAAGATCATCTAGTCCAACCTTTGTGGGAAAGAGAGTCTAGATGAGATTATCTAGCACTGTCTCCAAACATTTCTTGAAAACCTCCAGTGATGGGGACTCTACCATGTCCCTGGTGAGGTTGTTACAGTGAATGATTGTTCTCATTGTCAAAAAAAAATACTGTTTTCAGCTTGCAATACTGTCCTGAACAGTTGAGATGAGGATCATGACACCAGATGCTAGCTGCTAACTGAAGTGCCTAGACTGTGTGCAAATACTATATTCCTGTGTGGTCAGCTCAGATGATGAAAATTCTGATAAAATCCCAGGTTCCTCATCTTTCCACTGGGAGGGCTCTAGGCCAATGGAAACTCCTAATTGTAAACACTCACAGAGACAATGCAGGTAGAATTTAACCCATTTAAATCAAGATATGTCTAAGATTATGTCCTTAGTGTGGAGCTATTTGATCTTTTGAATTACTGTGCAAGAATATTGGTAGTTATTGTGGCTTTTGTGGAAGCATCATACATGTTGCTGTAAACAGTGACAACTAAACCAGATTTTATTATTTACACACCAGATTTTATCATTGCATTAACTATTAGGAAATAGATTGTAGCCAATATAAATTTTTTATCATCCACAAAAAGCTGTTAGCAATGCTAAAACATTCATTTACTGTGACATTTTTTGAATTTCTAATGTAAATCTATTTTTTTCCTTGCAACAACACTCTATAATATTTATTTTAAGCCATGTTATGGATGAATAAAGCTTGTCCTGTATTTCTACTATGTGATGTGATCATTTGCTCTCAATTTTATCTTATTTTGTCTTATCTTTACTTTGTAATGTGTTAATTTTTTGTTTTCCTGTTAGTGGGGGTAATACTTTATAGATTTACAGTTCCAGTTACATTAACCTTTGAAATTTAAGGATTATAATCTATTTAATAATTTCAAGACTTATCAGTAAGCAGAATTGATTAATTTTCCTACAGAGGTGCTGAAAAAAAGTTTTTACAAGACACTTAAGGATTCACTTCCATACTTACTATCTCCTGATAATAACACTAATTTAAAATAGGAGTGCTCTGCCAACATTGCCCTTGAAAATATTTGCAACGTCCTTCATCTTCAGGCTGTTAACAATGTCCTTTCATGGCTCATTTTACTCAATTTAACATCTTCTCCAGATACCATTGACCCTGGGATCATTTTACATCATCTTAAGCACCTTGTAAGTCTCACTGGCACTGTTTAGACTGTCTGATATCTTTATCTAACTTGACCATAACAATATAAATTAATTACTATAGGTATCTTATTCACGTTCCCTCCCCTCCACCTCCT
>VYXH01011213.1:12157-63418 GCA_013397275.1 Burhinus bistriatus | reverse complement strand
CCCCCCGCAAGCTTGTTTTTGATTGCTTCAGGGATCTAGACTGTGTACTATAATATTTTTTACCTATATACTCCTATTTCTCCATATTTTTGTTGCGGTTAATACTTTGCTAAATGAGAAACACTTGTTTTATGAACATAGTGTTGATTCTTCTTAAACTTAATTGTTTACTGTCTTTGAAAATGGAAAATTATAAAACTTGAATTCAGCATATTCAGGTGTTTATAAATGGCATGGAATTTTCTATTTAGCAATTTTCAATTAGGTTTGCTTCTTTATTTGATATCTGTAATCAGAAGTATACAATAACCTAAAGGGAGACAATACATCCTACTGGGAACATTGCAGGGCATTTTGATGCTATCTGTGAGTTTTTTCAAAATGAAAAGCTTCTTCCTGGAATTTAATGGCTCACCAGGGGTCCATCGAGTTCTGGACCCAGGTGTGTTCCTATTCAGTGATATTTTCTGTCATCCCAGAAGTCAGAGCTCACATAGTGTAATCTAGTGTGTGCTCACATATCTAGTCTTCCTGTTACATTAGCTCTTCATATCCTTTCTCAGTAAGTGGTTCTGTGAGCACATTTCCTGCCAGCAATTTCCACCCTGCTGATGGAACCAGCTCCAAAGTTTGATTAAAATCGATATAACTCATGTCAAGGACCAGCAAGTTCAGTAGTGACAGCTGGCCACAGGATTTGGCTCCGGTTTTGTCTTCTACATAAAAGAACTCTCAAATACCAGATTTCTTTTTCCTATACATGCATCTATAGAGAATAACCATTTTCCTTCTAGCCTTTTCCTGTACATTTCGTAGACTATAAGGCCTGACTTAAAACCCATAGAGAGCAGTGGGAAGGTTTTTGACAAGGCCGCTAGGTCTCAAAAAATGCCATTGACATATTTGAATGTAAAGGTCACTCCCATCAACCTTAGTTCTTATGCACAGACTTTCTAGCTAATTTGGGGTATGTATGTTTATATTAAGTCACAGGTCTTTGATTTTCACCCTTGAAATTTAATTAACTGGTTAGTTACAATGGCTACATGCTAGTGCACGTCAGCTGGCTTTTGTGGTGATAAACCATGAGTGCGGAAGAGAAGATGATACTCCCTCAGAATATTTACCTACTGTAAGGAGTCTGGATGTTCCCCTGACCCAGGACTGATAGCAAAGACAGCGGAGATACAGCCATTTTCACATGACTTCTTTTCATTTATACTCCCCTCCGGCTAGTCTAGGGATGTTGCTGCTCTCAGTTCCTAAGGATCCACATGAAAGATTTTTTTCCACATAGCATACTGAATGCTGAGATATTATGTTTTTGGCTTCTGGTTTTAAGGCAAACTGTCTGTGTCACTTTAGGCATCTGTGTCAGTTTCAACACCTTGTTCTTTAATCTGTAATGTTCGGTCCTCATCTCTAGGCATTCTAGTTCATTCCTGAACCTTTCTCAATACAAAAAGGAGTAAGGGAAAAGAAGTTCTAAGCAACAGATTGAAGGAAGGCTAGGACAAAGGATGTGGCAGATAAGCAGAAGCAGTGACTGAAGAGAAAGAAAGGAAAAAAGAAATTGATATAGAAAATCATGGAATAAAAAATAAAAAAGACAAAGTGAAAATGGCCACATCTGAGGATTTCTAAAGCAAAACCAAGGATGTTTAAAAAGAAATAAGGAAGATTATTAAAAAAAAATATCTCTGAGAACCAAGAAAAGAGGATTATGTGCAACAAATAAGTGCAACTTCTAAAAAATTGTATTTAGACAAAATAAAAATAAGCCATGAAATTAATAATAGCTGTTAATTGCATTACCGTCTTAATGAGGGCTTTTCACATTAGTTGAAATATTGGTATTATATGGGATTAACTTCTCTCTTACAGTCATCCAATACTGTCTTTTTAGCATATTCGTGCTTGTGTCAGATGCCAGTTTCGGGGTTTCTCACTCTGCACGCTATTATTTGGCAGCTCAGCTTCTTCTTTTGTTACATTTTTTTCCCCCTTTCCATCCCCTGAAACTTTTTGGTTTTCTCTTGACAGTTAATCCATCTGCTTCTCTGTCCTCCTCTGTGAGAGAGCTAAGAGTAACCTGGGAGGAAACACGGCAAGAAACACTCTAGTCAGTAAGGAAAAGGGAAAGCAAGACAGTAGAAACAGGTGTTACTGGGAATTGTATAGACCATGCCACTGAGCCCATAATCCCTCCCTTATCTAAACTTCACAATGAAGAATCAGCCCAAGTGTCCCTGCACCATCCTATTGCAGCTGCGAACGCTGCTGAGTATGATGGAGGGGCACAGAAGTAGCAAGAGTACAAACCAAACAAGCTCGTAGCATTTTTGACTATATGTGTATGCATTTGGGAATGGCAGGAATGAGTGCTTACCCTGTTTAGTAAAGGAGCTGCAACGTATTACACATTTATTATGCCTTATTAGTTTATTACTTTCAGCGACAGCTCAGGTCTAAAAGCCACCGATAGCACTCTACTGTGTTCCTAGAATGAGGAGCATGAAGGAGAATGGCAGAAACAGATCCAAACACACCATCAGTTTCAAAGCTGCACAGCTTATTAGCTCTGGTTCAATGTTAGCTGTGCTTGTCCATGGTCTCCAGAGCACCAAGTTCTGAGCAAGCTTATTAGGTCAGGCAACGTGCTAGGCAAGAGCTGGCTCTGTGTATTTTTCCAGTGTTCCAGATAATGAGTCCTTCTGACTCTGTGGAGCTTAGGAGAAACGGTTGAGTTGCTCTGCAAGAAGCTCTCTGAGCCCTGCAAAGCTGGGACTGAGGCAGAACTAATAAGCCTTGCTAAAATGAAGCTGACTACGTGTTGGGATGTCTCTGCACGTGACTCTACAGTTCTTTTGGGTCCGAGAATGTAATAAAATTGTCCTTTGTATGGTGACGGATGGTTTTATTCTCTGCTCGTGGTTTATTACATGCTCTTTGTACAGCACATTTTCTTAGAACAGGAATAGCTGGGCGGTAGAGAATAGGGCTGACTGTTTTGTCCCACTGTGGCTACAATAACACTAGCTTCACAGCTGGTTAGCACCCATGTTGCTATGAAGTGGTGCTTTCCTCTTCTCCTTCTTTAGTCTCTGATCTTTTTCTTTGGGCGCTGATGTTTGCGTGGCTGCAAGGTAGCTGAAAGAGATATAGCTGAAAAGAAATTTTTTTTTTTTTTTTTTTTTTTTTTTTTTTTCTTTTTACCTTTTTGGAGGGCTGAGTTTCAGCTGGGTCAGTTCTTGGATTTCATGACTGCTTAAGTGCTGGTGACAGTGTAAGGGAGGTAGATAGCAAAGTACAGAAGCACAGACTTTGCTTAGCTTGATTAAGAAACTGCATTTTTGGCTAACTGAACCCCCTTCTGGTTCAAGTGAAAGTAACTGTGTATGTTGGATTTGGGGAACCTCCAGGGTTTCAGACAGACTGAAAGGTAATGAATAAGATAGCAGGGAAGATGACTGCAACAGCAGCAGCGATCAGCCACCTCTTGAAAGTGCTTATTTGCATGCTTGCATTAGGAAGTAAACCCAGAACTAAGAAATTTGTCTTGAACATTAAAATAAAAAAGATTCAGTGACTTGGAAAAGGATACATGGAGTTTAGACATCCTTAAAGAAACCATGAAAACTGCTGGACTGAGGAGAGTATTGGTGAGAAGAACCCAGCCCAAGAAGACATAATGGGCAGGAGGAATCCCTTTGTTGTCCAATCTATTTTTTGGTCTCATTTAGAAGAAGAGTTTTCTCGATTTTAAATGAGTTCTTTTGTAGCCAAAACAGATACATCTGACAACTATAAGTTAAAAATATACAAATTAGTATATAATTTAGCTTATGTTGAATACAATTAGGTGCAAACTAAAACAGTGCAGCTACCAATGCTACCTATTTTGCAATGCCATGTTGCCATACCCAGACAAAATCCATGTGCATTTTATGTAAGTATGTGAGCAATGTGACCACAAGAGAGGCAAACAATGAAGTCTGTAGTTGCGTGTGGAGATATCGAAGTAACAAAAGTTTTAAGATAGAAGATGGCATAAACACCGGTGACTGCAAATATTCAGGACATCGTGCTAAAAACACAAGAAGGACGAGCAGCAAAACTGAAAGCAAGACAATCAATACAACAAGCAGTTGAGATGCTCCTTTGAGGAAGGGAGGGTGAGAAGCGTAAAACACTTAGGATGACCCAGGGAAGACGGAAATTAAAAAAGACAAGCCCATTTCAGTTTGAAATTATCTCATTAAAGAGTTCTCAGCTCTGATCACCCTGACTCCTGCTACTAAGACCCACCGCAGACCATAGCCATCATTGCTGACTATATGACATCAGCTCCATGGTACTGCATACTCACAGGTAATTTAGGATGTGAAAATTGGTTCTGTTTTACCTCAAACCAGGACATTGTTAAAGACAAACACTTTTGTATATGCGGAGATGATGATTAATAATGCGTAGGAACAAACCAATATCATGAAGTGTGTTGTTAATGAGTGAATTTAGTAAAGTTTTGTTTTAAAGTTTAAAATTTGCCTGATTCATTGTCTTCTAAACACTCCCATGAGAATGATCTCTAATTCCTGAACTGATGTATGTGTATACACACATATATTCAGCTCCAGCAACTTATGTACAATAACAGAAGAATTATTTTATATCATAAATAACTAATTTTATATAAATGTATTGTAAATGAAAATATATATTATTTTCTGTATCTCCTGGCTTTGGAGAGTAAGTTGTTTGGCATTTCTTGGCATAACTATTTTAAATAAAATGTATAGCTAATAATACACTGAAATTCTATATTCCCATTTTTGGGACCTATAATTGCATAGACTGAGAAACACACATTCCTTGAGACTGGATAAATTTTCTTCCACAGCTATATCTAATCTCTGAACTACTACAGTTCGTCAGCTCTGGTTTAAAGAGCATTTCAGTTCAGTCCGTATGTCTGAACTGCTGCAAAGGTTAAAAAAAAAGTTAAAAATATAGCAAAAATCAAAAGTAAACAGAATCACAGAATCATAGCAAGAGACCTTCGGAGGTCATCTGGTCCAACCCCCTCCTGAAGCAGGGTCACCTAGAGCTGGTTGTCCTGGACCATATCCAGATAGCTTTTGAATATCTACAATGAAGGAGATTCCAGAACCTCTCTGGGCAGCCTGTGACAGTGCTTGGTCACCCTCACAGTGGAAACGTGTTTTCTGATGTTCAGCTGGAACCTCCTGTGTTTCAGTTTGCGCCCATTGCCTCTGGTTTTGTCACTGAGCACCACAGGAAAGAGCCTGGCTCTGTCTTCAGATATTTGTACACATTGATGAGATTGTCTCTGATCCTTCTCTTCTCCAGGCTGAACAGTCCCAGCTCGTTTACCCTTTTCTCATTGAAGAGATTCTCCAGTCCCTTAATCATCTTTGTGGCCCTTCACTGGACCATCTCCAGTAGCTACATATTTTTGTACTGGGGAGCCCAGAACAGGACACAGTACTTCAGGTGTTGCCTCACCAGTGCTGAGTTAAGACAATGCTGTAGTCTTTTCTTTTTGTGTCTCCATCATGTCATGTAGTATCTACCCAACAAGAGTTTTCTATTTGTTCTGTATTAGCTGGTATTAATATTACCCCTCCCCATGAACTTCCTTTCTATATAATCTTACCATAGGAGCAAAACATCCAGGTTACAAACTTACATTTTTCTCTTGGTCATTTATTCAATGGAAGAAGTGTTAACTGGGTTACAACAAACTGTTCCTAACCTACTCAAAAAGGAATTTTTTTCCTTTTTTTACAAACTGGTTTACAAAGTCAGCTATGATCGGAGAACATATATTAGCAAGAAAGGCCAGAGGAAAGCATTTTAAAAAGAGACAGAAAAAAGGTTTCTCCCTCAAGGACTGATTGTAAATGTGAAGATTTTTGACAGTTCCAGGACAAATTTTTATGTCTTGTCTTTGATAGGCAGTGTCCCCGGTCAGTCTGAGATCCAGCTGGATAGAAACCTATCTCAGTTGGTGATTTAAGTTTCTTCTCTTTTCCTAGTGGCATTAACCAGTGCATAAAAAAACTGACAAAGAATCAAACAAAGAATCAAAGCCTTGTTCTAAGACTGCCTAAGCTACACTGTTAAACTTGAAAAAAAGTTTTGGCTATTCACCCAATAGGCTAAGAAGAAGGGGAAGAAATTTTTTTTTTTTTTTTTTGAAAAGGAGAGATACAGAACAAACATAATAAAGCCAACTAAATAAAAAAGGTAAATCCCTTTGAATTACTCTATGGAAATAACCCAGCAGATAGGGTTTTTTGTTTACATGTGGTTTGATTTTTCTTCCTCTCACCTTCTTCCCTTCAAGAACTAGGTCAATTTGAAGTGAAGGTGTGTAATTTTTTAATTTTAGAAAGAGAAATATGTAACTTGAATTGTGCAACTACTCTAACAGTACACCAGAAACCTGATGGAGCGCTTGTACATATGAGTACTTTTCAGGAATCACAATAAAGTTATCTAAAAGCTTAGGGTGGGGAAATAAAAAAAAATTTTTTTGGTAAGAATGCCATGGGTAGTGGTTGCCATAAGTTGTCAAAGAGACAAAAGGAAAATATAAGAACAAATTAATCAGACATAGTTGGTTACACTTGGGAACTTCCAGAGGAAGAATAGGACATCTAAAAATCCTGTTTGAAACTGCCTACATAACTTGTAAGATTTAGGCTTCAGCTGTCATACTGAATTTCACTGGATCACGTTCATTTCATTTTAACTGAAAGTTTTATTGATTCCCAAGTGGCTAATGCCAAATTCAGAAGAAGATTTGGAAGTCTACTTGCTGTTGGTCCTGAGATACTGTTCTATTGCTTCTGTGCATGTGTGTAGGCGTAACCATCAATTCCTTTAAGCTTTCTCCTATGCTATTGTATTTTATTAAAAGGAGCAGGTAATCCAAATAATTACTCAAGAGAACTGTCAGGAAGATGATGTGTTCATGTTTGCTCCCAAACACAAAAAATATGTTGGTATTCAGCTTGAAAACTTTGTTCTAACCTCAATGTACCATATTACACAGAAGGCTACATCTGTGCTGGTAAATAAAAGAGGGATCAATTGCTGACCTCAAAGCCAAAACGATCTGGACTGAATACTAGGTCCCTACACAGCAGATGAGTTTCATTCACGCTTCTTAGCAGTTGGCTCTAGGTCTTTTCTAGGTGCCAAATGGCCCAAAGGCATAATTATTATTTATCAGTATTTTTTCAGTTACAAGTATTGAAAAAAAATGTGTGGAGTTCACTGTAACCCACTGCAGTGTGAAACAAAGAATGTGTGTTATGTATCCTGGGGATAGGGTGGCACACAAAAGCACGCAAGTGTGTTTGAGAGTGGAAAGCCTGCTGAGTCAGTGCGAGAGGACAGGTTAGGAGCAGTCCTGGTAGAGCCTTATCCCTATTGCTTCTTGGGACCAGTTCTTGCGGCGAACAGTTCCACAAGGCATGTTCGGTCATTGCGTGGGGCAAAAGAACTGACCTAAAACAGCCAAGGACTAACAGCTATGTGCATGACAAGGGGTCTAGTGATCAAACTTCTCCCTGGCCCATATTATTTAGTAGTGCAGACATTTCTGTGTCCGTAAAACAGTTTACTAAGGATTATAGACTAACTACATGAGACTCACAAACACAAATAATTCTGGCTTTTCTTAGTTAACTGCAAGGAACAAGAAATGTTCAAACGCAAAATAAAAAATGGTACGACAGAGACCACTGTAATTTTTTTAGCTGATAAGACTTATTCAAAATAAATAATAAAAAAGTAAAAGCAGGATTTGGAATAATCTAATCCTGATTTGCCCTGTGTCATTTAAATTGAAAACCAGCATTTCTGTTTCAGAGGACGTTATTTACATAATTCACTGCCGCTAAATGGTTATACAGCTGGAAGTGAAAAATAATGAAAATTAACTTAAAATGTAATTTTGTTTTTTCTTCCTTATCTCATTCAATGATTTGATCAAAATGCAAACTGTTATTGTAGTTTTTGTTTTCTTTAACATATTCAATTAAATTTGGCTAAAAAGTTATAGCAGACCATGGATTCCATTCCAAACAGAAAGCTGATGCTACTAAGTCAGTGAATCACTGCTTCACTTTCTACACCTCAAAGATATGATCCAGAATCTAAATGCTGCTGCCTACACACCTTATTCAGTGCACAAGGAGGGTCTTATGTCTCAGACTCATCTGAATGACATACTAGACATTAAGCAGGTTAGAAGCAGCCAAGAAGAAAGGCCAAGCGTGCAGCTTTGTTTGAAATCCCATCTCTCCTGAAATGTTAGGCATTTAAATTATTTGGAACAAGCTACCTTGAATCTTTTTATTATGATGAACACTTAAACCATTCTTGCAGAGAAGGGAACAGTGTTCTCTCCACTTTCAAAAAAGGCAGTGCATACCTCTATCCTTTTCATTCCCTAGTATCAACGTGAGCATGAAGTGCAAGGCCTGGTTAAATTGCTCCTTCCTCCTGTGTACTGGAAAAAGGAGAACTCAAGGTTATGCCTACAGTCTCCTTGTTTAGGCTGAGAAGATCATCAAGAGCAGACTGATGATTGCCTATACTTCTACTGATGTAGATGAGCATACAAAAATGATGGGACCATGAAAAGAGAACACAAGAAAAATCCTATGCATAACCTAGTAGCTAAGGAACTCACCCGAGAAACAGCTGTACTTGTATTTGCTCCAAGGAGTTTTCTTTTTTATTTTTAATTTAGTATCTGTATAATAAGAAATGCAGTTTGTGTCTCTCATTGAGATCAAAACAAAAATACTTAAAATGAAAACCCCGTGTAACATTCCATTTCATAATGCCTTTGAGATTTTTTTCTCTTATTTGACTCTTCTGGAAAAATAAAGGTGACCTGCTAGGTCAAGGAAAAACATAGAAGTTGCACTTCTGTGACAGAAAACAGCATCCTAGCATACAATTA
Source organism: Burhinus bistriatus (assembly GCA_013397275.1). Lineage (NCBI taxonomy): Eukaryota > Metazoa > Chordata > Aves > Charadriiformes > Burhinidae > Burhinus > Burhinus bistriatus. The sequence continues at coordinate 54,414 of VYXH01011213.1, read as the reverse complement.
TTGGTTAAAGTGACTTAAAAGTTCTGGCAGGTTCTGTTTTGGGATTATTTTTTTTTTTTTGAGGTGATACAGTAAAAAATAAATCTAGGAGAGAGTAGCCTAAATACATTCACTTTCAAGCAAAAACTTAATTTAGACCTGGAGAGGTTAGAGAGAGAAAGAATTGTGAACAGCATAGGACCAAGTAAGTGGACTGTGTACCATCAATGCCTGTCATGAAGAACGCAAAGAAGCAATGTGATTTTCTGTTAATAATTAATCCTGTTCAAAAACAATAGGCAAATATTTACAGCTATGTGTTAGAGGCACAACCAGGTATGCAGAAGGCAATTAAAGTGCAAAACCATTTAAAGATGTAAATAAACACTTGCAAATTTCTTGCATGTCTCTCACAGAAACTTATTTTGTAATGTCGTACTGAGAAACAACACTCAGTCCTGCCCAACCTATGTGCCAAATCTTATAAAGGTTCCTGTAACTCAGGACAAAATTTCTGAACTCAGAAGTGCTTAGAAGATATTATCATAATTTTGAAAAATAATATGACTGGAATACATGTGAGCATTGCAGATAAAAAAAAATAAAAGAACAAACCTGTTTTTAAGAGTTAATAAAGAAATGTACATATGAGATACATGTGAAGGGTAGATTTTGTCATCTATAATTTTCCTCATGCTGGGACAAAAGGTAACTACAGTGAGGAATGTTCCTTAATCTATAAACAGTTGCAAAATTCCATATTTTTGGGGGGGATTTATAAACTATTCTATTTCTGCCAAATCTTAAAACATTTCTTTAGGTACTGTTCCAGTTATTCTGGAACTGTAGAAAATGACAGATTAGAGCCTGTTTACCTGCATTACAAAAAAAAAAAAAAAAATAGTCCAAACTGCAGCTGCTTTCAGGAAGAAAATGGCCTAGTATGGCACAGACACTGGCTTGGTCCATTTATGTTTCATATGCAAGACAAGTCCTGTTTGTGTCCTGTTCATCAATATGCATCTTTAGATAAGGAGATCCTCATATTGAGTTAGAAAGTTTAACAATTTCTGGAGCATTTGTAAGAATTACTTTTTTCTTTTCCTTAGTAATGAACCATCAGCTTCTGGTGACCACATTGATGGGCAGAAAATGTATTCCTTAAACTGTCTTTACTTATTCTATATGCTGAACTACATTTCTTGCTGAAAGTGAACATGGTAAAGCCCTCTGAATTACATATAAATATCAATCCATTTTGTTTTTCAAAAATATTCCTGCAGTTTGCTATTTGTTGAACAAAATATAAACGACAGAACGAGGACACTACTGATGCTCCTTTGATTTTGATCTTCTGTTTATAAAAAGCCATCATGAAGTTAAAAACCCCTAAGAATGATTCATTCATCTATTAGTAACTGAAGTGAATAATTTGGAATTGTCTGTGTAATTAAGCCTTCTTATTATTTCATCATTTATGAATAATGAAAATTTGCAATAATATTAATGATGATGAAAATAACTATTACATCAAAGCATAAGGAATTCATTGAGACAAAAAGGGCTCTACCTGCCTAATTATTTGTCACTAATTATTCACACCAGCTATTCTGTGACTGGAATTTTGAATAGACACCTATTATTCCTTCTGCCTAGAGTACTACCATCAGAAAGGAATATAAAAAATGTCAGTATTTTAACAAGTTGAAATGACATATGTATGTTTAAATGTAAATAACATGCATATTCATTACGTTTACTAACACTTTCATTAGTAAGATAGGCAAGAATTAGAGTATTTTTTTCCGTATGTTTTCACACTAATGTTTTATTTTTCATTGATTTCTCAATCTGAGTATAAGCAATCTTGCAACTTAATGATTTCACTTCTTTTATCAATCCATATAGGTCTATGGTGATATCAAGTATCTATTAATGGCTGATAGAACAGAAGACATTGACCATTCTTAATTTTCTCTTTAAACAACAGAAGATATGATCTTATCTAGCATATAATCTTGCACATTACAGTAATAAAATAGAGACTTTTTTCAGAACAGACTATTCCATTGGAATATTATGTGGAGATGAATTGGTAAATGAAATCAAATCACCTCCTGAGAACTGAAGTCTTTACCTTGAAGGCAGTCTAAAATGTTGTCACAGAATTTTAACAGGAAGTAATGATTGTTTCCAAAATTCCTACAGCACAGCAGTACAAACCACTCAGAGTTCAGCCATCTGTGGCACTAGTCCTTGAAAAACTCTTTTACTGTCTAGAGACGTGATATAATCAATTTGTGATTTGAGCTGCTGTTACAACCATATTCATTTAAAGTCCAATAAAGTACTTCCTTATGAAAAGAATAAGGGGAAGCATTGTCTATCTGTGCTACAGAGTTTTGATGTTATAAAAATGTTGCCTTATACTAGCTTTTGAACAGATAAATACTTGTACTTCAAACACAAGAAAAAGCTCATACCCAATACAGTATTTACACAAATTCTTAACTTGTAATATTTGAGTAGTTCTACTGAATTCAGTAGGACTATTCATGTTCCTATTGCTCAAAGCTTAAGAACATAAAATCAGGATGCTGGTAAGATTAAAATTCAAGATATTAGTGAAGTTACTGGAGATGTTAACAGATGATTAGAAAAATATTGTAACCAACAGAAGATGTACAGACTGATCCTGCACATCATATATCTTTCCAGCTTGTGGAAGTCAGAAGTTTCTTGTTTTCCTAAGCAAGATGTTGCATTTTGCCCTTTTTTTTTTATAGCCACTTGCATTTTGCTTTCATGAGTTTGTCTACTTATTCCTCACTTGAACTCATATGTACTTTTAGAGTTCACAACATCCTGCAACTGTGAATTCTACATGAATTACACACTGTGTGCAGCTTCAGTGGGAATCAGTGTTCAGCTCCATCTGTCTGCACAGAAATCTCATCCCATGTATCTTACTGGATTGATGACAGAATTTGGTGGTCTTTGCTAATGTTTAGTGAGCTGGACCTTTGACAAGTAACATATACCTGCATTAACAAGAAGAGAAAGAAATATACTTGTACTCTTTCTGAATATAGATGAGCTTGTAAACACCTTGAATTGATGGTAAATTCAAATATTTACAGAAGAGTAATGGTATACTTTTTTCCTAAAGTGCACTGATTATACTTTTCTATTATTATAATATTAACACTCAAATTGTGATAGACTTTTACTGATAAAAGAATACCTTGTGCCAAGGTTTCTCAGTCACCTACTGATTGGGGTTCCTTAGTTTTTGTTTGATGAATGTAAGGCAATAAAAGAACCAGAGTACTGAACATGTTTCTCCTGAAAAGAAAAAATGCCTCTTGAATATAGATCAAATTCAGCAGTGGCTGATGGTTACCACAACTTTGGTAAAGCGTTTGACACTGTCTTCCACAACATCCTCAAATATAAGCTGACAAACTATGAGTTACATTAGTGCACAGTGAGGTGGATTGAAAACTGACTGAAAGACCAAACCCACTGGATTTTGACCAGTGGCATAAAGTCCAGCTGGAGGCAAGTCACTGGTGGTGTACTGCAGGGGCTGACACTGGGGCCAATACTGTTTAATATCTTCGTTAATGAGGATGCTGGGACAGAGTGCACCCTCAGCAAGTTCTCACAGATGACACAAAACTGGTAGGAGTCGCTGACAGACCTAGACAGGCTGGAGAAATGGGCTGAGGGGAATCTCATGCAGTTCAACAAAGGAAAATGCAAAGTTCTGTAACTGGACTGAATAAACCCAGGCACCACGACACACCAAGTGCCAACTGTCTTGAAAGCAGCGCTGCAGAGAACTTTGGCGTTCTGGTGGATAGCACTTGCACATGAGCCAGCAATCCTTTCTCATAGCAAATAAGNTGACCATTCTTAATTTTCTCTTTAAACAACAGAAGATATGATCTTATCTAGCATATAATCTTGCACATTACAGTAATAAAATAGAGACTTTTTTCAGAACAGACTATTCCATTGGAATATTATGTGGAGATGAATTGGTAAATGAAATCAAATCACCTCCTGAGAACTGAAGTCTTTACCTTGAAGGCAGTCTAAAATGTTGTCACAGAATTTTAACAGGAAGTAATGATTGTTTCCAAAATTCCTACAGCACAGCAGTACAAACCACTCAGAGTTCAGCCATCTGTGGCACTAGTCCTTGAAAAACTCTTTTACTGTCTAGAGACGTGATATAATCAATTTGTGATTTGAGCTGCTGTTACAACCATATTCATTTAAAGTCCAATAAAGTACTTCCTTATGAAAAGAATAAGGGGAAGCATTGTCTATCTGTGCTACAGAGTTTTGATGTTATAAAAATGTTGCCTTATACTAGCTTTTGAACAGATAAATACTTGTACTTCAAACACAAGAAAAAGCTCATACCCAATACAGTATTTACACAAATTCTTAACTTGTAATATTTGAGTAGTTCTACTGAATTCAGTAGGACTATTCATGTTCCTATTGCTCAAAGCTTAAGAACATAAAATCAGGATGCTGGTAAGATTAAAATTCAAGATATTAGTGAAGTTACTGGAGATGTTAACAGATGATTAGAAAAATATTGTAACCAACAGAAGATGTACAGACTGATCCTGCACATCATATATCTTTCCAGCTTGTGGAAGTCAGAAGTTTCTTGTTTTCCTAAGCAAGATGTTGCATTTTGCCCTTTTTTTTTTATAGCCACTTGCATTTTGCTTTCATGAGTTTGTCTACTTATTCCTCACTTGAACTCATATGTACTTTTAGAGTTCACAACATCCTGCAACTGTGAATTCTACATGAATTACACACTGTGTGCAGCTTCAGTGGGAATCAGTGTTCAGCTCCATCTGTCTGCACAGAAATCTCATCCCATGTATCTTACTGGATTGATGACAGAATTTGGTGGTCTTTGCTAATGTTTAGTGAGCTGGACCTTTGACAAGTAACATATACCTGCATTAACAAGAAGAGAAAGAAATATACTTGTACTCTTTCTGAATATAGATGAGCTTGTAAACACCTTGAATTGATGGTAAATTCAAATATTTACAGAAGAGTAATGGTATACTTTTTTCCTAAAGTGCACTGATTATACTTTTCTATTATTATAATATTAACACTCAAATTGTGATAGACTTTTACTGATAAAAGAATACCTTGTGCCAAGGTTTCTCAGTCACCTACTGATTGGGGTTCCTTAGTTTTTGTTTGATGAATGTAAGGCAATAAAAGAACCAGAGTACTGAACATGTTTCTCCTGAAAAGAAAAAATGCCTCTTGAATATAGATCAAATTCAGCAGTGGCTGATGGTTACCACAACTTTGGTAAAGCGTTTGACACTGTCTTCCACAACATCCTCAAATATAAGCTGACAAACTATGAGTTACATTAGTGCACAGTGAGGTGGATTGAAAACTGACTGAAAGACCAAACCCACTGGATTTTGACCAGTGGCATAAAGTCCAGCTGGAGGCAAGTCACTGGTGGTGTACTGCAGGGGCTGACACTGGGGCCAATACTGTTTAATATCTTCGTTAATGAGGATGCTGGGACAGAGTGCACCCTCAGCAAGTTCTCACAGATGACACAAAACTGGTAGGAGTCGCTGACAGACCTAGACAGGCTGGAGAAATGGGCTGAGGGGAATCTCATGCAGTTCAACAAAGGAAAATGCAAAGTTCTGTAACTGGACTGAATAAACCCAGGCACCACGACACACCAAGTGCCAACTGTCTTGAAAGCAGCGCTGCAGAGAACTTTGGCGTTCTGGTGGATAGCACTTGCACATGAGCCAGCAATCCTTTCTCATAGCAAATAAGGCCAATAGTGTCCTGGAGTGCATTAAGAGCAGTGTTACCAGCAGTTCAGGGGAGACAATCCTTCTTTTCTACTCAGCACTGGTGAGACTGCATCTGGAGTACTCCGTCCAGTTCTGGACTCCTTAGGATGAGAAAGATATGGACTTACTGAAGCAAGTCCAGCACAGAGCCACAAAGATGGGTAAGGGACTGGAGCATCTTTCACATGAGGAGAGCCTGAAAGCTGAGGCTATTCAGCCTGGAGAAGAGAAGACTAGGGGGAGATCTTATCAATGTGTATAAATATCTGATGGAAGGAATGCAGATGAGGGAACAAGACTCTTCTCTGCAGACATTGTACTCTAGCTGACCCTGCCTGAATGGGGGAGTTGGACTAGACAATTTCAAGAGGTCCCTTCCAACCTAAATGATTCTATGATTGCATGATTCCTGAACCTCACGAGGTTGCTCTTGGCCCAGTCCTCTACATTCTGAGGTCCCTCTGAATTGACACTTGGTCACTTGGGTAAGCCACTGCGCCAAGTTTAATGCCATTAAAAGCTTTCCTGGTGTTGCACTCCATATCATTGTCCAGATCACTGACAAAGATGTTGAACAAAATAGACCCCAGTATTGACCCCTGGATATTCTGCTTGTCACTGGTTGTCGTCTGGACATAGAATCATAGAACCGTTTAGGTTGGAAAAGACCTTTAAGATCATCCAGTCCAACCATTGACCCTACTCTACCAGGTCTGCCACTAAACCATGTCTCCAAGCACCACATCTACACGACTTTTAAACACATCTAGGGATGGTGACTCAACCACCTCCCTAGGCAGCCTGTTCCAATGCTTGATAACTCTTTCAGTGAAAAATTTTTTCCTAATGTCCAACCTAAACCTCCCCTAGCGCAACTTGAACCCATTTCCTCTTGTCCTATTGCTAGTTACTTGGGAGAAGAGATCAGCTCCCATCTCACTACAACCTCCTTTCAGGTAGTTGCAGAGAGCAATAAGGTCTCCCCTCAATCTTCTCTTCTCCAGACTAAACAATCCCAATTTCTTCAGCCGCTCCTCATAAGACATGTTCTCCAGACCCCTCACCAGCTTTGTTGCCCTTCTCTGGACAACATTACACTATTGGTCACACTCTTTGCACATGGGGGTCTAACAGGTTTTCTGCATGCCTAACTATTCATCAATTCATTCAGCCATTACAGATTTCTTCAGCTTCTGTTTTATATGCTTTTGTATACATAGGATAGGACATAGCGTATAAAGATCAAATGGGCAGTAAACACTGCCTTCCTTTATGAAAAAGAAGGAAGTGAAAATATTATCAATGCTTAATTAGTGACTTCTTAAAAAAAACTCTATGTACTTTCTGATTAAAAAAACAATCATTGGAATTGCTCCATATACTTGGTTATGAATATTTTAAGTGACTGATGTGTTTTAACAGTTTGTATTTTTTTTTCAAATTTGAGTGCAATTAAGCTTATAAAATGAATTAAGGAAAAGAAACAAAAGCATTATCTATATATTGTTTCATTGAAAGAGATTTTAAAAACTTGTTTTAGCTACATATGTGAAACAGAAAATGATGGATTTTAAATGGGCTACCACAGTGTGTAATTAGCTAAGTAATGTTGAATTTTGTGGTAATTATTAAAGTCTGTTACTGCGAATGATGTTAGTATTTTGGCATGGTATTAAAAGCTTAAAAGCAATGAACAAAAAAAAGAAAACAACTCACTGAGAAAGAAAGGTTAATGAGACTTACACAGGTAATGTGCATGGAGCTTTAAAATGTAGTACTTGGGACATCATACTCTCAAGAAAACAAGGAATGGTCATATGAGGTCATTCTTAATTTAGGGCCATAAAACAGGCCATACAAAAGGCCATACAAGCAGAAAAGACAGATTCTAGATATGTGATGCCCCAGGGAGAGTTACATGCTGGCTACAGAGCCATTAAAACTCTTGAAAAGAAAGTTATATTAAATTTAGAGCCTTGGCTCAACATTGGCATTGTGTAGATCTAAATATCTGTATAGAATAAATTCAAAAAAGGAAACAACATTTACTCCCCAAAACAATAGTATCAGTTATATTTTATAATGGAACCACAGTCATTAGAATTCCTAGGCTGCTTACAATAACTAGTTTTGTTGGTCTGTAACATTGTTGTCCTACAGCACAATTTTTCAGTTTTCTCAGTGTGTTACATTATGAAATAAAATTGTGTTTTGCTCTTTCTGGAATTATGTTTTGAGCACAAACATATGGTTTCTGCCTTGCCATTTCTTAAAATTTCAAGGTGATATCTTCTTTTCATAGATGATCTGAAAATGCAGAATGTAAAAAGTTGTTTTTCCATAACATATTGACTTGATCCCATATTAAAGTATAGCTAGGATGAAGAAATATTGACTAGAAAACACAGGAATACATATGCATTTTTTATGTTGCTTGTAAAACTGTAGATTATGTCTGTGCTTGGACATGTCTATGTCAGGAATGGCTTGCATTAGTTCTGTCCAATATGATTATTTATGCTCATATAATTAGTGCTTTTCATCCACTTTATAAAGGCAACATGATAAACTGGAAGGGCAGGGATCACTGAGAACAAAGGCATGGCAGAACCTAGTGGTCATGATTTGGTTTCATTTTCAAATCAATGTAATTTATAAATGGTATATGGAGCCAACGTGCCTCCACAGTACAAGGAAGCTCAGAAATAGTATCTATCAGTATTCTCCTGAAAAGAATTGTCTTTCTGATCCTAGCAACCATTCAGCCACATTACAAATTCAGTCAGGCTGATGTAAGCCCTTTTCAATATAATAGCTTAAAGTAGTCTGAACTGCTAATAGCAGTGAGATATATTTTTGCTTTTCATCATTCTCCACATTTTGAGCGGATTTTTATAAGTGTTTAGACATATCGAGACACAGCAAGTCATCTAGTGAGATTCTTGTGGCATGACTTATATGCACAACAGTTTCTAAACACCTAGAAAGTTTCTATCTACTATTTTAAAACCTGGCCCAGTTTTGGAAGCATATGACAAAGATCTATGAAATGCGTAACATGAAGACAGTGGATAAAAGATAATTCGTCTTTTCCAGAACAAGAACTAGGGAAGTATTGAAGGGTAGTGCATGCCTGTAGCCTGTGGAACTCTGCCAAAGGGTATTACAGATTCAAGTTTGCAAGATTCAAGAAGCCTGGACAAGTATTCAAGGACTGATCACATGTGGATTACTGTAAAGAAGCTTTAACAGGCCTAATACAACCCTCAATCCATGGATGGCATTTGAGAGCTGAAAACAGTCTGAGACTGGGAGAGTACTGGGAACAATATCACATGTTTGTCTAATTGTTACTCTTCATAGAAGTCCATGAGAAGTCACTTCTGGAGTTAGGTTATTCGGCTGATCCAGTACAGACATGCACATAATAATGCAATTATAGTCCTGACCAGATGAGTTACATGAAAACAAGCAAGGCATGACTCTTAGAGAAAGATACGTATACTCATCCATAAAAAGGTCTGAAGTTTAAAGAGGACAGACTAGTTATCTCTTACCAGCAGACAAACGGGGTGAGGGGGAGCAACTGCCCTTTGTGTCATGGGGTAGAAGGGCACCTGCTGCTCTCCCCCAAGGGGTCTCCAGAAGGAAATGGCAGGGAGGGAGAAGAAACGTCCACCCAGAGACCTAAGTGGTGCCCTGGTCAAGGTGGCCATACCCGCTGTAGGTGCCCCACTCATCCCAGCAGGGACCACAGGACACCAGCAACATATCCAGGTCCCCAGACCCTGGCCTTCCTAAGGAAGGCTGAAATGGTCAACAGAAAATGCCCAGACTGGACAGGGGAGCACAACATCAGAAAAAAAAAGAGTAGAATCTAAGAAAGGTCTTCTCTTTAACAGATTTAAGGGAGTGATTAATGGACCTTTCCATAATAATTAGATAATGTGGACTGTTATACTCTTAAAATATTAATTGGGCTAGGAATAAATTCCCAGCCCATATGTGTGGTGAGCTCCTGGCTGCCCGTTAGGCTCTGAGTGTTACAAGAGCTGCAGATCCGCTCCAGGCCTGGTGCCACAGCACCCACGGCTGGGCTCAGCCAGGGTGCTTACGGGGACTTGAGCATCACACTGGAGTAGCTCCCTGGCATTAATAAAGAAGGAAGAGAAGTCTCACAGAGACAGTCTTGAAGAAAAGCCCTGGTTCTCACAGTGTAGTAACTTAAGTTTATGTATTAATCCAGCAGCTAATCTTTCCAATTCCACCTAGCCTTACACTTCCAAGCCAGTCTATTCCCCTTGCGACTGAGTCATAACATGATTATGGGTACAATGTCAGTACTTTGGTGATGACATAATACAGCAGGCGATCTGCCTGTTTAAGTTATATGTGTTTCTTTTGCAGGGCTACGTGGCAACAACTGTCAGTTTTTTTCATCAGAATGCTTACATAAGGCAAAGAAAGAGCTAACGAGTTAGCACAATTGCCTTAGGAACCAAGTTGTGGGGTGTTTGTTCATTTTACTAGTGCCCCATGAATTATTAAAGTGTTTTACTTTTGAAAATACCCCAAATTCTTCAAGTTGGGTTGAGGGAAATGTTAATGCAGTGACTAGCACCTTGGTCAGAAGAGATCTCTGCTTTGCAAGGGGTCTCTCTCACCTATGAGTTCTTGTGTTTGTATTGAATTAACAACAACGACAACATAGAGGAAAGACATGCGGAGACTGACCATTTTAACTAAGAGCAGAGTGACTTATTCCTCTGGTGCCCCATTCCCCCGTGAGAAGAACACATTGCTCAGAAATATAGAGCAGCTATAGCTTTAACTAGCACTGCTAAGGCATTTATCTCTGACTGCCACCAGGCTTTTATAATTTTTCTCCCAACTGAGATAGGATGATAGTTACTCCTTTATCTACAAGATATTTCCTCATCTTGTGAAGTCATGAATTCCCTTTCCCCATTGCTTATGAATTCATCTTGAGGGCCCGACAGCCTTTTTATGATCTTTTTGCTTTCTCTTTCCCTTCATTCTCTTCCAGAGGTCTTGCTTTCTGCCTGAGGTTGTCTAAATGCTTATGGGTTATCTGCTTCTCTACAGCAAATTCTCTTCAGTTACATTAACAAAAAAAACCCACAAAAAACCCAAAACAATTTTGGTAGACAGTTTGCTTTACCGGACAAGTTTTTTGTTTTTTTTTTTTTTTTTTTCCATTAATAAGTATTTAGTGAAGAGAAGTTTTGTCAATTATCGTGCTTATTATGGCATCTGAGCAAAATTCCACACACAATTTTGTATAGAAAAGGTAGTAAATTTTATTTGGCTATTTTTAATGAGCAATGTTTTCATTTACAGCCTCAATAAGACAGTTTGATTTTAAAATCCACCTAAAGGTGACTATTTTTGTCATAAACATAACCTGGAAGTGGAATGATGTGTTTCATTTTCAGTTGACAACATCAATGAGAATCTTTAGACCATGAATTACCTGACAGAAAGCACTCTCATTTTCAAAGACTGAAGAGAAGTGCATATTTCTATACACTCCAATGAGTAAAAACAAGATATGCTGATTTATGCCAAAAATAGTACTATTTTAGTACTATTTAACATACTTGCTTATAGAAAATATAATTATTTCCATAGTATATTATAATCAATATTAGAACCTCGGAATGGCGTTTTTATTAGACGAGAATCCGGCCACAAGGGGTCGCCCTTGCTTTACTTTTCTGTATTTTCTTGTACATTACTGAACTCTTGCAAATCATGGTTTTCCTTGGAATTATTCAGGACATTTTAAAAAAATCTATAATGCTGATTGAAGGGTAGGTTATTCTACTCTGAAGGAGAGAAATGTCATCTTATCATTTCTTTCCTTTTTTCAAAAGGAAACATTTTTCTTAAATTCATCTTGCCACAAAACGGCTACAAAAATGAAGTGCTGTCAACTAGTACATACTAAATCTGATATTTATGAAAACATTAATTTCACAAATATTTTTTAAACAGATGGCTGAAGTTACTCTGATCTTTGCAAACACGTTATCTTAGATGTATGGACCTTCTTTGACTTATTATGAAGAATTCTACATTTGGAAAATGCTAACAGCTTACATCAAAATAGAGTGGGTTAAAAAAAGCGTTTCATGATTACTTGAGCAAGACCGACTCCTCTTTTATTTTAGAGGAATAAAACCATTGCTCTTGTATGACACAGTTGCTTTGCCAGAGGAAAAAAGCCAGCCGCTTCCTGTGTTTCATCTGATTGCCTGTATATACACTGAAAATTATGATTTCTTCACAGGAGGATCAGCTGAGGTTTTTTCTTGCATGGATCTGTTTTAAGCATGCAGTCTTTTTGACCTCTTGTGTAGAGAAGAATTGTTTTTCAATGCCATCTTCTAATTCAGATTCTCCTGTGCTTGTATTTAAGGCAGAATAGATCACTTATTTTTAGTCATATTACTTTGTACCCTTATATCACCATGAAAAAGACAATAAATTTCCTCCCTAAATATTTCAACTTGATTTATTCCTCAGGAGGAAGAAAACTCATCAACAAAAAATAACTTTTTTTCCCTTTTATGCTCTTGAAGCATTAGTTGACTAATATTATCCCAGATAAATTCCAACATTTTCAATGGTGCTGACGGAAAGCCAAGATGTACAGTTATAGTGAAGTGCTTCTGAAACTTATGCAATGAAAACGATCATATCCATTTTAGGTATATTAGGTAAGCAGATAAAAGAACGTATTTTTGCAAAATGGAAAAAGATGAAATAAATATCAAGAAAAATATTTGCAGGACTCTCAGATCAAAAACAAGAACAAATTTATCCCAATTTTACAGAGATGTTAGAGAGTTTATGAATTTGAGTTTGACAATGAACTCATAACATGTTTCTAAAATGTTGGCTCACCTTGAAAGATGAACTTCTCTTTGAGAGAAACCAACTTCAAATAACTTACCTGTTGAGGTACTGTTTGGTTTGAGGCATCTATTTTTGCAAAAGCTCTTAGAAGTTTTAGGTCCCTCTGGGGTCTTAAAGCTTGTGGTGAGCTGTATAAAATATTTGAAAGTGAGAAAAGAACTGTAGTCTAATAATACTAGTCACTAGGCAAAGCCATGTTTCAGCCAAGGAAAACAAGCTCTAAACAAAGTGTGGCTTGTTTACAAAAATAAAGGTAAGCTATTTCATTACCCATCACTGCCCTGCACCCCACCCTCCTGCCCAAATAAGATTAATTCTATCAATAGAAAGTAGACATGCTATGAATATCAGCTTTGTGATTTATTTTTTCCATATCAGTAAGATTCTTCAAAGGAATTATTTTTGGTTTCTGCTGTATGTAGCTAAAAAGGTCCATCATTGCATTTTTTCCTCAGACATTTTCATTAAGTTCATAAGGCATTTTGCCAGAAGGAGTTCAGGCTCCTGTACAATGTTTTCCTTTTTTTCTGCATCAAATGGATTTTGAAAAGTCCATTAGCAAAAATTTACAGTTTGAAATGTAATCTGGATTGAGGACCAAATCCAGAAACTCTTACTCACGTTAATTGCCTCAGCATGGACATTGAGAACTTTCTTTTTAAAGGTTCCAGATTGTAGGAAGACAATTAGTCTGCACGAAAATTGGTGTAGCTGAAACCATATTTACTCTGTTTTAAAGCACAGTCTATGACTTGTAACTGTACTTTCTCTGATTCAGCAAATACTATTTATGTCTTGTCAGAGAATGACTGTCAAATAATAAGTGGCATTTAGCTGATTATGTTGATACACTTGAACATATCAAATGCTCGATGGAAAAAAAGCAGCAGCATAACAGATTCAGTTCAAGTACCTTGTAGAGTTAAAGTAGGTAATGATATGAGTTTTAACTGAGCCCATGGGACTTTCCCATCACATGTGGATATAGGTCATCAGATTCTTTAATGATACATAAAAATATCTTGAGCTTTCTGTAGACAACCAGAAAGTATTCTATAAATGATTTAGTAGAAATAAAATATGCATGCTGGTAGAAGAATGATAAAATTGAAGGATTCCTGCCTTCCCTTTTCCTGGCTACTTACTCGTCATGTAATTTGACACAGAGATGACAGTGTAGGTAATTATCCTAATAATTTAACAATTGCAGTGAGGATTGATTTTATGTATTCATTTACTGTGCTCTTGTCTCCACAATCTTAGGCTCGGGTAAAATATACTGATTGGATTAACCCATCTGGCAGCTGAAGAAATTGCCTAGGTTAGAGGTGGTAATAAGAATCCGTCACGTGTTTGTTTGCATTCAGTACCATTTGTTTACAGTGTACGTACTTGGTGAGCTGAAGGAGCCCTTGCACTGCTATCAAGCAGCCAAGCGTATCTGTGTTCAGATTTTCTTCCTAGATGGCCAACTCATAGTTCAAATGACTTCGCTTCTTCTGTGCACAATCAGCCATGAGCTGTTCAAGCAACAATGGCTCATCAGAATGCCAGGTTCCTGGAACAAAAAGCAACTTCCCACTCAAGCCTTTTTGCCTGAAGCTTAACCTCCTTCCCCCATTATACAGATAATTTTTTGATTATTTTGTTTCAGCCTCCTCTCTGATTACTCAGAACTAGGAGTCACTGCTGTATAGTTGCTGAGAAAAACTACCAGTCTGGCAGTGTCAGGACATTGGAGCAGCAGGGTACTTGATTGATCTATTGATCCTCTTTCTTGTGGAGCTTAAATAAGTTCTCATGAATTAAGAGAATAGATCTAGGTATACTTTTAAAAAAATCTACTTTTAAAAAAGTTTGTCACAGTTGGTTTGTGAATGATGTGCACAGACATGATCAGAGGAGTTTTCAAGAACTGTCAGCCAGATTTAAAGAAATTAGGGTACCTATAAGAGCACATGAGCCCTTCACTGAGGTTTTTGGTAGAGTCCTTGGGAGTTACAAGGTTTGTCTTGAACAATCCTAATAAGTATCTCTCCGTGACTTTAGGCATTTGTATTTTTTTGAAAACTGGCCCTGGATTCTTTGCTACCAGAGGGCATTGTTTTTCTTGTATATGAACCTACTTTAAATCACTAAAAACACACAAAAAACCTTTTCAACAATTTACCACATTCCACTTTCAGAGTCTGTGATTCCCCAAAATGCACTGTTGTAAAGCACGTAATGTTAATAAAAAGCACTGATTACCTGTTTCTAATTTTGGATTCCTGAGAAAAACTTCCCTTGTTTATGGTAATGCAAATTAAAATAAACCCTCAAATAGATATGCTTTTTCAGTCAGTGAATGACAGAACTCAATTGATACAGCTCTATTGAAATCCAAGATGTTATTTTACTTATGTGACCCAAGGACATTACCTTAACAAGCATTTCAGACCATATTATCTTTTTAATTCCTCTTGTCAACTCAGAACAATGTCAGAAGATGTGTTTACCCAGTGAAGTATGATAGAAAAAATTCTGAGTTATTGAAGAGCTAGTATGTATTAATGGCATTGTACAGTAATATCTGGATCAACCCCTACCTGAAATCAATATACTTACCATTATTGTGAGTATGAAATTGTGCTGTACTCTTGTAAGTTTTCCTTCTAGATTGAACTCCGCATTTAGTACATTGCTATTCAGATAAAGCCATAGTGTTTACAGGACTGAGTTGCCACATACATTAGGTATTTTGGAATCATTGCAAATGTCTTTGTACCTAATTGTACAGATATGCCTTAAGTGTGTATAACCTAAACTTTAGTGCTATTTTTATATACTTTCATATAATGAAGAATATCATGACTGCATAACAGCTATCTAATGAAATATTCTTGGTTGACAAATAATTTTAGAACATCTAAAAAAGATCAAGCTTCTATGCCAGATGGTGAAATCTATGTCATATAATTCTCTATTTAACTGTGGGTTATATTGCAGCTTTGAATAACCTGGCATGCGGGAGGCTGTCTGAAACACATCATCCAGAAACACGAAAATAGATATTATTGGGAAGTGGTATGGGAAGAATTATTGAATGTTTCTCAAAACATAAAGGTTAAAACTGTCAGTTGCGTGCAAAAGGTTGACAGTGTCATTAGAATTCTTCAGTGATGTCTTAGAAAAATTTTGGCAGCGTAGCAGAGTGAAGAACTAGTGATTGAATATGCAGATTTAGAAAACCTTGTCTAAAGCCTAAGATGCTATACTGCAAACAAACTTCCATGTGCCTGCCAGGATTTAAAAAAAGAAGTATTTTGGAGAGCTGATCTCCAGTCATCGACGACATAGTCTAGAGTAATTACAGGGTGTTACAAAATTGCAGTCAATTTGTGCAGTTTGTGGATTTCAGATTCCATAGCTGCAGCAGATATCAAATAGAGTGTTAAAGCAAAGTAAAGTCGACAGATCCAGCATTATACAAACTTCAAAATGGTGTAGACTTCTCATCTGATTTTGTCCGTACTTTAAAATATTCAGGGGTGAAAGAAAACTCAAATTTTTTTAAAAAGCCAATAGATAAAATTGTAAGAGTTTTCTGGGTGTACTTGAGGTAGTATGTTCTAGTAATTCATCAATGTGGAAGCATAAGAACATAGTTTGTAATTCTAAGGGGAGATTTAAAAAGACAATATAACTTTGTTCATGATTATAGTGTTTGTATCTCCATATGAAATTTAGGACTTATTTCTACCTGGTTTTTATAATGGAGATGGATCGACACTTTAATGCAGATCCATGGAGTACCATAGTATGTACATGTATTACTCGATTTTTATGACTAGACAATCCTTTTTATGCATCAGACTAAAAGGACATTGCAGTTTAACACTATTTGAAATGTTCTTTGACAAGTTCTAGTCAAAATGCGTGATTCTAACAGGCGTCATCATTTAGCACTGTTATAGTTAACTCTTGGTGTGTGCATGAATAAGTTATTAAGCTTGGAAAGATGTTCCTTGAAAGTTTTTTGGTTAAATAAAAGCTTCCAAGTGAAAAACTAATTTAAGAGAGCAGAAGAAAGAAGTTTTACTGTCTGGTACAAGTCAATTTTTGGAATTTTTTTCTTGGGAACTCATGTTGGCCTGAGTTCCCCGGAGGAGTGCCTTGCCTACTCTGTATGGTATTTGGTTCTCTCATTTCAGGAGTAAACATGTAAATATACCAAAGTAACCTAAGTTTGACACAGAACTTGTGGCACTGATTGTCCCATACTTCATAGTAGTAAAAGGAGTCATAGTAAAGACTTACTTTGATTTGAAATAGTATGTACATGCAAAGGTATATTGAAATAACTGAAGAAATTATTTACAGTCAATGTTATTTTAAATGCAAGTAACATCACCAATAATTAAATTTATAAATTAACTGCATTCTTTTGTTTCTTTAACTAAAGGACTAAAAATTTCAATTTTCGTGGCATTTAAAACTAATATTTGTCAAGCAAAGGCTTTATTTTCCTTCCTTTTATTCCCCTTTTGTTTCCCTTTCCTTTATAAATAATCTGGCAGCAGGAATTGAATGTACATTAAATAAGTTTGCTGATGATACTAAACTAGGAGGAACTGTGGACTCATTTGAAGGTAGAGAGATCTTACAGAAAGATCTGAGTAGACCAGAGAGATGGGCAATCAACAACCATATGAAATTTAGCAACAGCAAGTGCCAGATTCTCCACCTGGGATGGGGTAGGCCTGGTTATGCACACAAATTGAAGGACAAGAGGCTGGAGAGCAGCCCTGTGGAAAGAGATCTGGGGGTCTGAGTTGATGGTAAGTTGAATACGAGTCAACAGTGTTGCCCTGGCAGCCAAAACGGCCAACCGTGTCCTGGGATGCATCAAGCACAGCACAGCTAGCCAGTCAAGGGAGGTGATTGTCCAACTCTACCCTGCACTGGTGCGGCCCCACCTCAAGTACTGTGTGCAGTTTTGGACACCTCAATAGAAGAAGGACATCAACCTATTAGAGTGTGTCCAGAGAAAAGGAACCAAGATGGTGAAAGGTAACACCCCCCCACCCCCCCAACCCCCCCACTTTTCTGATAATGGTTTTATAATGCCTAGCTTGATTTAGGTAAACTATTGCAACATTAACTAGAAGTCAGACTATTCTGTGCTTAAGCTAGACAATTCAGCTTCCTCTTGCATTCTATTCAGTGCTGTATAATCTGATAAGACAGACAGGTCAGAAGGTTTTGAGTCCAAAAAAATATTTTGGCCAGTGATATTAGATAAACTATACGGAATTCTGAAGAGCTGGGTTTTTCCTTAGCCAATTCATATCAGGAATGTTTCATATACATCCTGTAAAATTTACATTTTTCAATGATTTATCTGAATTGTTACCAAAATGTTTTATTATTTGAATAGATTTTAGGCATTGATTTTTCCAGAAGTGCAAAACAGTATGTTGTTTATATGTGCAGTGACTCAAGAGAAGTCAGCAACTGATGGTTCATTACCATATTGTACAGTTTGCACAATTGCTGGAGATCATTAGAAAATAATTTTGTTCTGATCCTGAAGACAAACTTATGAGTTCATATGTATTCTGAAGGCGAAGACCCCAAGCAGGATTCACCTCACTTGGCTTTAAACGTCTATAGTTGTGATGGTTGCTCTAAGCTCCATTGCTATTCAACTGAGAGAAATACGTGCATGTGTTACATAGTTCATATGACCAAATGTAGTCGCTCCCCCTTAGAATGAAAGGAGTTATACTGTAGAAGTTGTAATTTCTCTCCATTTTTTTTTAAGGGAGTCTAGACAGACGACCTGAGATATATGTCTACACTAAAATGCAAACAGAGGGCCTCCTTCCTCTCCCACTGCAAAGCTGGTGAGTTTGTTCTTTCAGCTCATAAACACTGAGAAGCACTGTCTCTCCTCCAGTTCAGGCTTCCCTCATCCCCCAGTCCTTCACTAACTTCCCTCAGAGGGTTCAGAAACACAACTTGAAAACTCACACAGACATGGAGATGTTAATATTTCAGCGATGAACGTGTCTTCTAGGTCCGTTTTGAGTCTTTGATCTGTGTCTGATGGGGATAGTGCTGCACTTGTTGGTGCTACAGTTCTGCTAGAGAAGAACAACAGTTTTTGAAGTGTATATCTAGGCTGCAAGCGTGCACCGTGGTTGGTTTGTCCAGCAGTATGTAAGGTTCTAGCATTTTAGTCCACAGAAGCTCTGCTGTTTCTGTTCATGTGCTGATGTGATGGAAGTTGCTTTCACAGCACCTTTTATTCTTCTTATTAGGGAACTGTATTGGGTATGGCAGGTATGGAGTTAGCTTTCCCCATAGCAGCCCTCATAGTACTGTCATTTGTATTCATAGCTAGAACAGTGTTGATAACATACCAACGCTTTGGCTACTGCTGAAAATTGCTGGTACAGCATCAGGGTTGTGTCTCCAAACCTGGCCTCCAAAGGCCAGTGGGTTGGGGGGGAACAAGAGTTTGGGAGGGGATGTAGCCAGATCAGCTGACCCACGCTGAGCAAAGAGATACTCCATACCATATGACATCATGCTTACCAATAAAAGCTAAGAGAAAGGAGGAGGGGAGGAGGCATTCGTTATTAAGGTATTTATCTTCTGGAACAATTGCTGTGCATACTGAGATCCTGCTTCCCAGGAAGTGGCTGGACATTGCCTGCTGATAGGATGTAAGGAATAAATCTTTTTGTTTTCCTTTGCTTCCACATGTGGCCTTCGCTTTTCTTTATTAAACTGCCTTTAGCTCGACCCATGAGAATTTTTTCATCTTATTTTATCCCCTGTCCTTGGCTTGGTGGTTACTTGGCAGCCAGCCAAGGTCAACAGACCACAATCCTTTTTGGTGCCCAAATGTGGGGCATGAGGAATTTGAGATAAGCATAGTAACTGGAGACCTAAAGGGCAAAACATGGACTGAACATTGCTAGAGCGTGGAATAATTGTGAGGAATTTTTGTTACAATTGTGGTGAAGGAATGAGGGGTGGATTGTGTGTAAATTGTCCACCTTTGTTGGTGCTATGATGATCTTATTTCGATTTCAGTGAGGGGAATTCGTTTGTTGGTGTAAGGGAAGTTTGTGAAGACTGTAGATTGTGTGATGAATATGTATTTTAATGATGATTCTAATTATCATTAAAATAAAATCATATAAAACATTTTTTATTAAAATAAAATTATAAAAAAGAAAAAAAAAAACAACCCAAAAAGGAAGACACAGTCCTACGTGCGACTTGCTGTCAGCCTGCAGAGCATGGGGCAGGGCATCTGTACTGGTTTTACATGGCAAGGTTTTGGTAGCAGGGGGACTGCAGGGGTGCTTTCTGTGAGAAGATGCTAGAAACTGCCCCTGTGTCCGATAGAGCCAATGCCAGCCGGCTCAAAGAGAAATCCACTGCTGACAAAGCTGAGTATCAATTAGCGACGGTGGCAGCACCTCTGGGATAACATATTTAAGAAAGGGTAAAAACTGCTGCACAACAGCAGCCGGAAGAGAGAGAGGAGAAACAGCTCCGAGGACATCAAGGTCAGTGAAGAAGGAAGGGGAGAAGTTGCTCTAGACACCAGGGTAGGTGTTCCCCTGCAGCCCATGGTGAAGACCACAGTGATGTAGGTTGTGCCCCTGCAGCCCATGGAGATCCAAGGTAGGAGCAGATATCCACCTGCAGCCTGTGGAGGATCCTATGCCAGAGCAGGTGGATGTGCCCTGAAGGAGGCTGCAGCTGGGGGAGACCCTGCACTGGAGCAGGCTCCTGGCAGGACCTGTGACCTTGTGGAGAGAAGTCCATGCTGGAGCAGGATTTCTGGCAGGACTTGTGACCCTGTGCAAGTCTCACACTGGAGCAGTCCATACCTGAAGGACTATAACCCTTGGAACGGACCCCTGCCGGAACAGTTCTTGAAGAACTGCATCCCATAGGAAGGACTCACATTGGAGCAGTTCATGAAGGACTGTATCCCAGGGGAAGGACCCCATGCTGGAGCAGGGGAAAAGGTGAGGACAAAGGAGCAGCAGAGGCAATGTGTGATGAACTGACCACACCCCCCATTCCCCATTCCCCTGTGACACTGGGAGGGAGGAGGTAGAGAAGTCAGGAGTGAAGTTGAGCCCAGGAAGAAGGGAGGCGTGGGAGGAAGGTGTTTTAAGTTTTAATTTTTATTTCTCATTATCCTACTCTGATTTGACTGGCAATAAATTAATTTCCCCAAGTTGAGTCTGTTTTGCCCATGACGGTAGTTGCTGAGTGACATCCTTGTCCTATTTTGACCCATAAGCCTTTTGTCATATTTTCTCTCCCCTGTCCAGTTGTGGAGGGGGAGTGACAGAACAGCTTGGGGGGCACCTGGCATCCAGCCAAGGTCAATCCACCACAGGAACCCACATATTGTTACTCCATTTTCAAACAGAAGAAGAGTATAATTTTGCTAGGGAAAAAATGATTAGTTGCAAACTGTTTATTCAACATTAACTATCCAATGAAACTGGAATAAATCATTTAGTAAAGCTCTCATAAATTTTAAGCTGCCTTGAAGCTGTGGACACTTAACATTTTCCTCTTTTTAAATGTCTATGTTTAATTAATAAGCATATCTTGCATATATGCCATAAATGGTTGGCTTCCTTTTATTTGACACTGTGCCCAAAGTTTATTACTTTCTAGTTCAAAAGCAAAAGATTATCATACATAAGTTAAAGTAAACTGAAATTGATGACCCTGAGACATATAATATAAATGGAAGCAGGACAGAAAACCTAATTCTGAAAGTTGCTTCATAAATAATTCATGATTTTTCTAGAAATAGTTCATGAGCTTTTTATGACATTTTGTAAGCCCTAAAGTTTTTATTACCATGAGTTCCACACTGCTGCAGTTGTAAGCTAGTTTTGCAAATCTATAAAACATATAGTTGGAAGGGCAGTAAAAAAAGGCATCTTTGCCCCACAGTGCACTCTGTCTTAATTTAGATTGTATTCTCAGGCATTTCTAATTAGCCGACACATTCAACATAGAACTTAGTGTGTTGGAGAGAGAGAGACTACACTGTAAGGTTCAAACTAACAATTTATTTGAACTTCACTCACAGTTTTAATATGCCACTGTCACAGGTTTTATGGGTACAGCAGAGGAATACACAATTGCAATTTAAAAAACAATTTACATGATACACTATTACAACCTACAAGTGATTTCCAGAATGTACTAACAGAAACCACAAGCATGCTAGATATTAATACCTTAAAAGAGTTCACTAATCATGATCTTAAAGCATGCCAAATACTATGTTACTTAATCACTTACCCTCTCTCTCAGGTAAGGCCTCCTAATCCCTGGGAAGGTACCTTGTACGGCATCCCAAAGGGGGAAGAATCTCCTACAGGCCAACTGTATCGTTGGAAAAGACTCCCCATTTTTCTACCCAAACTTTATGGGTTTTATTTCCTGATTTGATGGGTGGGTAGATTATGCCTGAGTGGATTATACTATCTAGAATGTTTATCTTTGGTTGTGCGGTGGCCCCTTAGGCTGCATTGCTAATTCTGTGATGGCAACCCAGGACTAAAAGGTTTCCGCAGCTCACCCCCCTGCCCCCCCTCCCGCCCCTCAAGTCACCTCTGCATAGATAAGGACCTGTCAAGGGGAGAGAAAGTTGAGTCGAATTACAACTCCCCTGCTTTTCACCTTTGTGCTCCAAAACCTATTTAGCCGGGTGACCCCATACACTTAGTAGCTGATATCTTTGTTAACTAACTAACTAGAAAAAAACCACAACAAAAAACGATAAAAAGATGGAGCTACA
The DNA here is from genome assembly GCA_013397275.1 of Burhinus bistriatus. NCBI lineage: Eukaryota > Metazoa > Chordata > Aves > Charadriiformes > Burhinidae > Burhinus > Burhinus bistriatus. Next base: position 31,773 of record VYXH01011213.1, on the reverse strand, counting down.
TCTCGAGAAAGTCTTAGAGCTGATAAAGTTGCACTAAGAATTCACAAGAAATAATAGATGCAATTAGTTTCCAGGTTCTTTCTCCTTATGTAATGCACCTAAGGACCGAGCATGGCTTCGGGAACTTACTCTCAACTTTGTTTTTTACCTTTTTTGCATTGATTGTGATATTTCAAAGCTTGACTTCTGTTTCATAGCTATGACTGAGCAGCCAAATAGTTTTGTTCAATGGCTGGTTAAGCATAAACAATTTTTGGCATATATACTGTTCATGTTAATTTAAAATGGAATTCTTGCAAAAAGCTTCCTATAAGAATTCATTGTCCCCAAACATTTCACTAGTGAAATTTTGTCATTAAAGTATTTTCAAAAATCAAAACTACAGGAGGGGAAGAGAAAAATAATGTGTTCAGTTTTTGTTTGTTTTTTTTAAAGGAAGTTTGCCTTCCCACTTGATTTGCCCAGTTCTAATTTACAGCAAGAAGATAGTCTGAAGAATCTAACAGAATTATTAATGCTTTTTGGAAGCAATAATAATAATAAAGCATAATATACTTATTTGAGACATGCAAATCTGGGAATTCCACTTAATCAGGGTATCAAATTTGAACTCAAAGAAACCGGGACACATATGGCAAGAACACTAAGATTCAGTCAGGTGAAGTCCCTGGTGACTGGAAAAGGGAAAACATTGCACACATTTTTAAAAAAGGTAGAAAGGAGAACCCTGGGAACTAGCGACCTCTCAGCCTCACCTCTGTGTCTGGGAAGATCATGGAACAGATCCTCCTTGAAGCTATGCTAAGGCACATGGAGGACAAGGAAGTGATTTGAGACAGCCAGCATGGCTTCACCAAGAGCAAGGTCTGCCTGACCAACCTGGTGGCCTTCTATGACGGAGTGACTACATCAGTGGGCAAGGGAAGAGCTACCAATGTCATCTATCTGCACTTCTGTAAGGTCTTTGTCACGGTCCCCCGCAATATCCTTCTCTTTAAATTGGAGAGAGATGGATTTGCTGGGTGGACTGTTTGGTGGATGCAGAATTGGTCAGATGGTTGCATCCAGAAAGTAGTGGTCAATGGCTCAATGTTGAGATGGAGACCGGTGTTCCTCAGAGGTCTGTATAGGAACCAGTACTGTTGAATATCTTTGTCAATTACATAGATAGTGGGATTGAGTGTACCCACGGCAAGTTTGCAGATGATACCAAGCTGAGTGGTGTGGTTGACAGGCCTGAGGGACAGGACACCATCTAGAGGGACGTGGACAAGCTTGAGAAGTGGGCCCATGTGAACCTCATGAGGTTCAACAAGGCCAAGTGCAAGGTCCTGCACCGGTTTGGGGCAACCCCTGCTACCAGTACAGGTTAGGGGATGAAGAGATTGAGAGCAACCCTGCCAAGAAGGACTTGGGAGTATCGGTGGATGAAAAGCTGGACATGAGCGGGCAATGTGCACTCACAGCCCAGGCGGCCAACCATATCCTGGGCTGCATCAAAAGAAGCGTGGCCAGCAGGTCAAGGGAGGTGATACTGCCCCTCTATTATGCTGTGGTGAGACCCCTCCTGGAATACTGTGTCCAGCTCTGAAGCCCTCAGCACAGGAAAGACATGAAGCTGCTGGACCATGTCCTGAGGAAGGCCACAAAAATGATCAGAGGGATGGAACACCTCTCCTATGAGGTAAGGCTGAGAGAGTTGGGGTTGTTGATCCTGGAGAAGAGAAGGCTCGGGGAGGACCTTATTGTGGCCTTTCAGTACTTAAAGAGGGTTTACAAGAAAGATGGAGACAGACTTTTTAGTAGGGCCTGTTGCAACAGGACAAGGTATAAAGAATAAATTTTTTACAATGAGGGTAGTGAAACACTGGAACAGGTTACCCAGAGAGGTGGTAGATGTCCTATACCTGGAAGCATTCAAGGTCAGGTTGGATGGAGCTTTGAGCAACCAGAAGATGTCCCTGCTTATTGCAGGGGGATTGGACTAGATGACCTTTGAATATCCCTTCCAACCCAAAGTATTCTATGATTCTATGATTCATGAACAACTCTTCAATGTCTTTCCAAATGTGCTTAACTTGGGAACCCATCTTTTGCTTGTTGTTCAAAATTATTGAAGACCTCACACAGTTTCAGATGGAAAGTTAGGAAAGCTTTCCTTTTTATTTCATAGTGTTGGCAGAGAGTAAGCCAAATTCGCACTCTCAGAGATTAATATGAAATTGTGTAGCAAAAAAAAAATCATCAAATTAGTCTTATGGAAAGATAGTGTTCCATTCCATATTTTCCTTAGATGTGGTCGCGACCTAGATCTCAAAGTCAGTCTCCACTGATTTATGTAGTGGTGGCCTTGCTTTTACAATCTTCCTTTTTCTTCTATTTCAATAAAAAATCCTTATCTTCACTTTACCCAATCTCTTCTGCTTTGACAATTCTTCACTTCAGAGCAATCAGATGATTTTTTCTCTTTGACTTACACAGAGACAATCGAGACATGCACATGGTCTACCATTGTTAGAGTAATGCCTGTCATTTCTAATAGTCAGTGAGACTCTTCAGACACTGGGAAAATCTTGTGAATCAAGCCTTAGACCTCTGTTCAGTCATATCTTTTAAGCATATTTTTAAATTCACCTTTATTAAGCAAAACACAATGACCAAATTCTAAGTGCTGCTGATTTCACAAGGGATTGAGCACATGCCCAACACAAAAGGAAAAATGCCTCCACTTCTGAATTGGGATATTAACAAGGATGATACTCAACTTCGTCTGTAGGTGACTGGTAGGTGAGTGTTATGAATGTGGTTTTTGTTCATCACTGTAATTTTCCTTACAATGCTATTTTTGTACTAAGCTGCTGGTTGTTACCTCTGGCTGTTAATTTCCATTTTTTCCATATATGCCAGACAGCTAGGTTCGATAATGTTCTGACTTGCAGGCCCTCCCACTGCTTGTTATGTTATGGCAATAAAGAACAGAAATAAGTGCATTCTTCATGTTCCATTCTTCACCTATAAGCAAGGTTTCAGACAAATAAATCTACCTTTAGGACTAGTATTCTTTAAAAAAATAAATCTTTTCACATGATCATATGCTGCTTGTTTTAGAATAAGGTAGTTTTTTCTGTTAGGAAGAAAAACCAAAGTCCTGGGCAAAGTTATTTAGAGAAAAAATATGCTTTCTGGGCACATAACACAATCTCTGTTTTATTTTGTTTTGTATGGAACAAGAGGTATCGTTCAAGACAGATGGAGAAAGATACAGCGAGAGAGATGGGAGCTGACAAAAATGGGAGCCACTATGTAAGACATCCAGGCTGACAGACAGATTAGATTTTCAAAAAGATATGGAAAACAAAGAGTAAAAATTGTAGTGAAATCCATAAATGAGAAAGAAAGAAAGATAAAAATCAAAATAATGTGAAAGCAATATGTGCCTTCAAATACAGAAGCATGTAAAGCATATAGTATTGCAGTCAGAGATGATGGTATAGAGGGAAGATAGAAAACTTGTACTGGAATGAGTAGAATAAAGCAGAATTAAATATCTGTGTATTTATCATTCTGTCCACCTAGCAGTCAAAGCTCGACATAGGCAAAGAAACAATCAAATCCTCACTCACAGTAAATACTGCTATCGAGGTGTGATGGCAGAGTACCACGGGATAAAGCCCTAGAGGGAAGAGGAGCCCAAGCAAGCTGGTTAATATTAAAGGATCACCTCCTTCAAGCTCAGGAGTGATGCATTCCAACAAAGAGGAAGACAGGCAAAACCAGCAGGAGGCCTGCATGAATGAACAAGGAGCTCTTGGACAAGCTCAGACACAAGAAGGAAGCCTACAGAGGGTGAAGACAAGGAGAGGTATCCTGGGAGGAATACAGAGAAATTGTCTGAGCAGCCAGGGATCAGGTTAGAAAAGCCAAAAACCAGATAGAGTTAAATCTGGCCAGGGACATCAAGGGTAACAAGAAAGCCTTCTATAGGTATGTCAGTGACAAAGGGAAGACTAGGGAAAATGTGGGCCCTCTTCGGAAGGAAATGGGAGATCTGGTCATTTGAGATATGGAGAAGGCTGAGGTAATGACTTTTTTGCCTTGGTCTTCACCAGCAAGTGCTCTTAGCCACACCACCCAAGTCGCAGAAGGCAAAAGCAGGGCCTGGGAGAATGAAGAACCGCCCACTATAGGAGATTAGGTTCGAGACTATCTAAGGAACCTGAAGGTGCACATGTTCATGGGACCTGATGAGATACATTCATGGGTCCTGAGGGAATTGTTGGATGAAGTTTCTAAGCCACTATCCATTATATTTGAGAAGTCATGACAGAGTAGTGAAGTTCCCACTTGGTGAAGTTCCCACTGACTGGAAAAGGGGAAACTTAACCCCCGTTTTCAAAAAGGGTAAAAAAGAAGACCTGGGGAACTACAGGCTGGACAGTCTCACCTGTATGCCTAGCAAGATCATGCAGCAGATCTTCCTGGAAACTATGCTAAAGCACATGGAAAATAAGGAGGTGATCGGTGACAGCCAACAAGCTTCACTAAAGGGAAATCATGTCTGACAAATTTGGTGGCTTTCTACAATGGGGTTACAGTGTTGGCAGATAAAGGCAGAACAATTGACATCATCTACCTGGACTTGTGCAAAGCATTTGACACTGTCCCACACGACATCTTCATCTCTAAATTGGAGAGACATAGAACTGGTGGATTAACAACTTGGAATTGGCTGGATTGTTGCACTCAAAGAGTTGCGGTCGACAGCTCAATGTCCAAGTGGAGACTAGTGATGAGTGGTGCTCCTCAGGGGTCAGTAGTGCGACTAGTGCTGTTTAATATCTTTGTTGGTGACATGGACAATGGGATTGAGTGTACCCTANGCTCAGGAGCCTGCAATATCAGGACATGGACCTGTTGGAGCGGGTCCAGAGGAGGACCATGAAGATGATCAGAGGGTTAGAGCACCTCTCCTATGAAGACAGTCTGAGAGAGCTGGGGTTGTTCAGCCTGCAGAAGAGAAGTCTCTGGGCAGACCTTATGGAATTCAACCTTATGAAATTCAACAAAGGCAAGTCTAGGGTACTGCACCTGGGGTGGAATAACCCCATGCACCAGTACAGGTTAGGGACTGACCTGCTGGAAAGCAGCTCTGTGGAAAGGGACCTGGGAGTCCTGCTGGACAACAGGATGACCATGAGACAGCAATGGGCCCTTGTGGCCAAGAAGGCCAAGGGCATCCTGGGGTGCATCAAGAGGTGTGTGGCAAGCAGGTCGTGGGAGGTTATCCTCCCCCTCTACTCTGCCCTGGTGAGGCCGCACCTGGAGTCCTGTGTCCAGTTCTGGGACCCACAGCTTTTCCTGTTATGAAGTCACACTGAAGTACTAAAAAGCACCCCTATTTCGGTAGTACAGATGTTTATTTCTACAAGCTAGAGAAAGAACAGACAAATGCATGTGGGAAAGAAGAACAAATAAAATACTAAAAAGAAAAGAAATATTTTTTATCCAGATGCTTTTAACAAAGTAAGAGTCTCCAAATATTAATATTTTAATTGTCACTAATTTTAAATAGAACACATTACAAAATGTTCCAGGAGGCTTCAGCTTTCATTCCAGAAAAGCTGGAAAGGCCTTAACTGAAATGTGTCCCAGAGAAATCTGAAGAGATAAAAGGACAACAGAGGCCAATTTAGATCAGTAGAGACATGAAAAGTACTATCAAGCTGCAGACTCTTAAAAAATTAAACAATATGCTGATGGGGAAGATTAATACAGAAACAGAAATAGATAGAAGCTGGTACCAAATCACAAAGAAGAATGAATGCCTCTTTGCAAACACTGTATGTCAAGTAGTTATGAGTTTTTCAAATATATACAAAGTAAACAGAGTATGTGATATTTTCCCTATTCTAAATGTCAAGAAAATGGTTAGAGAGAGAGAAGACAAAGAACTGGCAGATCTATCAACTAGCTTACAGAATAAGAAAGTAGCAAATCCCTCTGTTAAGAAGCATGTTCTTCTCTCATGCTGTCGATCTCCTATTAAGATGATCTTTCTTGTAGCTGCCAAAGAAAATGTTTAAATGCTTCTTTGTGCGCACATTGGCATTCAGGTCCTAGAACAACCAAAGATCAGGAATATGCAAAAGACGACATGAAACTCGTTGTCTCCTGCCCTTTCTCTAGTCTCAGCTGATAGCTCCTGGAAGAATATTATAAGACCCCCACTGATTCACTGCTGAGAAACGGAGTTCAGTTTTTAAATGTGAAATAGAACATGCTCATAAAAGTTTGTTGATGACAATTTAACAAACATTGTAAATGTCAAGGAAACAACAATACAATAAAAAGAAATGCAGAAAATTAGAAATAGAAGAAACATAAGATTTGTTCAGAAAACAAGACATTTGGACATAATCATCTATTCTGAAACACAGTTAATTCAGTATGAAAATAAGAATGAAAAAATTGGAATGAAGAAACATGAAAAAATCTTCAAGGTCTGTACAAGTAATGTACATATTTGTATTGGGAATAGGACAGCATGCTTTTGGTTTTCTATAAAAGTATAGAATCACAGCATGGTTGATATTGGAAGGGAACTCTGGAGGTCATCTTGTTCAAACCCCTTCTCAAGCAGTCACAGGTCTCTCAGCCTTTCTTCATATGAGAGAAGCTGCAGCCCCTCGGTCATCCTGGTGGTTCTTCACCAGACTATCGCTAACATAAGACTAAAATTATCTTCTCCAGCTGAAATACGCTTTTTGGTCATTACAACCACTTTCCAGAATGATAACGACAATTTAGACAGAGTTCAGAGTACAAGAAAACAATCACTATCAAAAGAGTAGAAACAATGACTTCTGAGGAGTTAACTTTAAGAAAAGAATCAGATTTCATAACAACTACAAATTCAGGAGACTAAACTCCAAGGAGAAAGTGGAATGATTTAGGGTGATAAATGAAGGTTAATTAGGAATAATGGACTGAAACAAAGGACAGCGAAAATTAGAATGAGGAGTATAAAATTTAGTGACAGGGAGAAAACTCTTAACCTCTGGGCTAACTTTCTAAGGCAGTTACAGAAACTGATTTGCTTAGGACTATTGTTACTGCTCTGAACAAAATGCTATCAGATTTTGCAGAGATCAGTGGTACATTAGCAGTGCTATGCATTAGGTGATTTGGTGGATCTTTTATCTTTCTCTTCGATGATTGTGATTTTCATACCTTACTCTCTGTTTGCAGTAACATGTTTTCCAAAATAAAATACTCTTCATTATTATGTGCGATTCATCATGGATACTGGATTAAAGAAATTGATACAATAAATGCCCAGATGTATGCATTCTGCTATAATTTAAACAATAAAAATAATTTGTTTTGACAAAACTGCTAGTTACCAGGATTGTCCAGTGCATTGTCACAAATACATCATGAAATAGTTGCTATAACACCTCAGAAATGGTAAGGCAGTATAGTGTGAAACAGAAAGCAAATTATTTAATCATCAGTAAAATCCACTGTACCTAGTTTCCTACAGATTCCTGTTTTTTGTTCTCTAGAAACAAAAATCGTAGTATCATCAGGCCCTTCTGTTTGCAACAGTCCCTCGTCAATATCTCTAATTGTCCTCTTGTCTTTTTTAACCTTGTCTCTTCCCTGCCTTCTCCTTTAGTCTACCTTTACGACACCTTGTCCAGTTGATCCATGATCACGTTCCTCAGGTTCCTAGCTTGTCTTCTAATATTCCCTCCCCTGTACTAACAATAAGCCCCTTTCCATGTCTACTGTTTCACCTCCCAGTATGTCACACAACCTAAGTAGACATTTGTTCTCTTGAGGGGACAAAAAGCTGTAGAGAGTGTAGATATTTTGCAGATTTGCAAGTGATACTTGGGCAGCTGGAACAAAGCTATGTTATCAGTCACTTGCCTGCTATTGAATGCAACAGATAATGACTGAATTTTACATTCCTTTCTCTCAGTGGGCTAAAGAGTAATGACTCTGGACATCAGATTATTACTGCTACTGTAGATCTTTCTATTGGTATTTGCTTGAGACATGGATCATTGAAAATGCATTTGATGCAACAGCAGATACTGCAAATATACTTTTCTGTAGGAATTCCATTATAACGCAGCATCAGATGTTCCATTAGATTGAAATATTTTGTTTAAATCTTGTGCTGTCTTGTATTGCCCAAAGACACATGAAGCATGTTGTCTGTTTGCTCAAAAAGGTACCTAATTCCATGAAAGAAAAATTAAACTTCTAAGACAGTGAAATAATTATTTTAGTTTTATTATACTGAGTGCCTTTTAACAAAAAGAGTTCGCGATGACACTTTATTATTCTAGCAAATTACCACTGGGGAAGATAGCTATAGTGTTACTTACGTAAACAACTGCTGGAAGACTGGGCTTGTGGGAAGTTTTTTTAGATACAACAGCTATAAAAGGGCAGGTTTTTTCTTGTTTGAAAATGAAGCTCTAACTCTACAAGAATAACTTCTGTCAAAAAATGTCAGCCGTATAAAACTATGTTGTCTTTTGCAACATAGTCTTTTCCTTTTGCAAGTCTTTCCTCTTTATGTTTTTACATGTGAACAATATATAAATTTCCCTATGAGAAAACAGAATATTTGTTTCCAAATTGTATTGGATCTTTCCAGAAGATATAAGTCTAAAGGAAGTGATTAATATCCCTCAATTTAAGTACCATGAAGTTCTTATATTCTTCTCTGGCATTACCCTTCTCACAAACGCCTTATCAGAAGAAGCCCAATTTTTTCATACACACTTTACTAGTTCTTCTACAGATTCCCTGGAGAAATACATGGAGAATAAAATGGAATAAAGGAAAGGATAAAAGGCCTTTCTCATAAGATAGTGGTGGTTCTGCTCTTAAGAACTTTACAATGAGAAAGTCATGAGAAGGAAAGGAATATTTGCAGTGCCCAGACACCCTCTTCCCTAGCTCCATGAAAGGCAGCAGAGTTTGTCATATTGCAAGGTATGTTGTTTAAGAACCATGTTTCTTCACTGCTTCTTTTGGCAAATTCTCTTCCCCTAAAGGTGTGCTTTTAGTGAGTTGCTTCTGCAAGGAAGATCAGATCAGTTATTTCCACTAGGACTGGAGATAACTGTTTGGCTCACTAGAATATTTTTCCCACATTTTACTATGTGTTTGCCATGCTGCAAGCAATGTCACATAAGGAATACTACAGGCTTTCTTTCTTTCTTCTTTTCTTCCTTTCTCCCTTTCTTCCTCTCTTTTTATTGCCAAGGGTTTTGTTTCTAGCTGTTATCATATTTCTGCTCTGTTTTTTCTTCTCTTCACTGAGATGAAGCATAATTGTTCTCATTGCTCTAAGGGTTAAGAAGTTTAATGAAGAAATGACCAAGGGTATTATTTTAGCAGACACATTTCGCATGAGTGTCTGGATAGTACTGAATATGAAATTAACAATTATATTACTGTCTGGTGTAAGGGTGTTTACTACCTATCAACAGACTAGTTCTCTGAGCTGTAACATGGCTACGGGATACAGCAATCAGCATTTCAGTAAGCAATCCAGCAATCAGTGCTGGATTTTTCTCTTTCTCACAAAATTTTTTTGCTACAGGGAGGATGCCAGCTTCCCTGGAAAAAAAAACAACCACCCCAACCTAAAGGATGTTCTTACATTCTTACAAATGCTTCATCATAAACATTTTGCTCAAAGTTGTTACACTTAATTTTGTTTGTTGTCAACTTTCAGTTTCAACTTAGAGATAGCAATTTTTCAGATTTTGTTGTTAAACAATTTTGATCCTATAAAAAATTAAAAATTTCTTAAAAAGAAAAGTTTTTCTTTGATTGGTGGTTTCCTTTTCCTTTCTGTTTCCAAGACCTTCAGTTCCTTTCTCTAGCCAGAAATCATCCTTTTTGTCACAGAATTGCAGAGTCTTTAGATCACTGAACTAGAGAAGAAAAAAAGAATTTCTCTTTCTTCAGAAGGAGAACTTAGAGACATTGTCTCCTTTCCAAACGAACAAGAAAAGCAGGCTGAAAAAAAAGTAGTTTTATTGTAAACTGTTTTTCAGAAATAGGATGGGATGAGAGGTCAGAAGTTTGAGATGCTCTTGTTTAAATGGGTAGCTGGAAAAGGTGATGTCAGTGAACAACTGATACCATGGGCAGGGACATCTTTCACTAGCTCAGGTTGCTCAAAGATCCATCCAACCTGACCTAGAACGCTTTCAGGATGGGGAGACCTCTGGGCAACCTGTTCCAGTGTTTCACCACCCTCAATGTAAAAATTTTTTTCTTTATAACCAATCTAAAACTACTCTCTTTAAGTTTAAAACTGTTGCCTCTTGTCCTGTCACTACAGGTCTTGGTGAAAAGTTTCTTTGTCTTTCTAAGTACCGAAAAGCCACAATAAAGTCTCCTTGGAGCTTTCTCTTCTCCAGACTGAACGACCCCAGCTCTCTCAGCCTTTCTTCATGGGATAGGTGTTACAGCCCTCTGATAATTTTCATGAACCTCCTCTGGACCCGCTCGAACAGGTCGATGTCTTTCTTGTACTGGGGGCTCCCCAGCTGGCTGCAGTACTCCAGGTGGAATCTCATGAGAGCATGGTAGAGTGGGACAGTGGGAGGGAGAGAGGCCTGCTGGCCATGTTTCTTTTGATACAGCCCAGGTTATGGTTGGTCTTCTGGGCTGTGAGCATATATTGCTGGTTCATGTCCAGTTTTTCATCCACCAGTATCCCTGAGTCCTTCTCAGGGCTGCTCACAATCCCTTCATCCCCTAGCCTGTATTGATACTGGGAATTACTCTGACTCAGGTGCAGGACTTTGCACTTGGCCTTGCTGAATTTCTTAAGGTTCTCATGGGCCTATTCCTCAAGCCTTGTAAGGTGCCTCTGGATGTCATCCCTTCCCTCAAGCATATCAGCTGCACCACTCAGATTGGTGTCATCTGTAAACTTACTGAGGGTGCACTTAATCTCGCTATGTATGTCTTTGAAGAAGATATTACGTAGTGTTGGTCCCAGTGTGGACCTTTTGGGGACACCACTTATTATTGGTTTCCACTTGGACATTGAGACAATTCCTTATCCATCTAATGGTCCACCCATCAAAACTATACTTCTCCAATTTAGCAGCAAGAATGTTGTGGGGGATCGTATGAAAGATCTTTCAGAGGTCCAGGCAGGTTACATCCATAGCTCTTCCCTTGTCCACTGATGCAGTCACACCATTGCAGAAGGCCACTGCATTAGTCAGGCATGATTTACCCTTAGTAAAATGGTGTTGGCAGTCTCTAATCACCACCCTGCCTTCCATATGTTTTGATATATCTTCCAGGAGCATTCGTTCTGTGATCATACTCAGCGCAGAGGTGAAGCTGACTGGTTGGTAGTTGCCAGGGTTCTAATTTTTACCCTTTTTAGAAATAGGCATGATGTTTCCCTTTTTCCAGTCACCAGGGACTTCACCTGACTGCCATGACTTTTCAAATGTGATGGAGAGTGGCTCAGCAATTACATTAGCCACATCCTGAGGGAATCCTCAGGATACGAGGGTGCATCTCGTCGAGTCCCATGGTCTTATGTTCAAGTTCCTGAGGCATCTCAAACCTGATCTTCACTAAATATAGCAGAAAATTTGTTCCTCCAGTCTTTGCCTTGAGGTTCGAGGACTTGAGAGATATGGGAAGCGTGATTACCAGTGAAAACCGAGGACAAAAATTGTTAGGTACCTCAGTCTTCTCCATGGTCATTGTCACTAGTTATTCTGTCTTATTTGTCAGGAGGATACACTTCCTTTAATCTTCCTTTTCTGGCCAACATACTTGTAGAAGGCCTTCTTATTCTTTGCATCCCCTACCAAATTCAGCTCCAACTGCGCCTTAGCTTTCCTGATCCCATTCCTACACATCTGGGCAGCGTTCTGACATTCTTCCCAGGCTACACATCCCTGGTTCCACTGCCTATACATTGTCTTCTTACACTTTAGTTTGACCAGTGAGTCCTTACTAAGCCATGCTGGTCTCCTGCCTTCCTTGCCGGACTTCTTACACATGGGAATCAAGAGCTCTTGCACTCTAAGAAAAAAGTCCTTAGAGAGCTTCCAGCTCTATTCTGCTCCTTTATCCCTGAGAGCAGCTTTGCCTGTGCACTGCAAAAGGGTGTAAACAGCTTAAAAATGTAAATCAATTATTTATTCTTTAACACACAGATTTTACAAAAAATGTAGTTCCTGAAGGTAGCACACTTTGCTTTCTAATTCTATAAATTAGTTTCTTTCTGTTTATTGACGGGTAGGGAAACGGCATATAGATTCATAAGAAGAGACACACTCAACGATATTTCTGTAATTATTTAAAAGTTTGCTTTACTCACTTTCAGGCTAGGTAGATACCTCTTACAAAACCAGTGCCAAAATGAAGGCAAAGGATCTGTTGGAACTTAAATTCATTTAACAATATATACAGTTATCTGGTATTTGGTGCTATCTATGGTACTGGGAATTACACTTTTAACTGATAGAGCTTCATATCAGAGAAGGCACTGGAGAAGGGATACTGCAGAAGCATATGTTCTGTTAAAGTAGTTAATACTGCCTGACTGTAAAGATAAAGTGGATCTCTATCAAACACTTTGAGCTAGAAGCGATTAAAGAACATGACACCCCTCTCCCCAAATTACAGTGGTGAAGGCAGGGTTGTGTTCATTCGGTTTCTGAGTGAAAATTAAGGGACTATATAGAAATACATTTTTTTCAGGGACAGAATGAAACACTTTGCTGTTTGTCTTCGTAAAAAGGAGAGGAACTCCTTGAGAGAAGGAAACTGTGCTGGCTCCTTTCCAGCTATAGAAAATCAGTAGTGGTAGTGAGAACCTTAGAGGAATCTCAACTTGCACACTCCTAATAGTTTACTTTCTGATTCTTTAAACAGCTGTGATGAGGGTGGCTTGATGGCTATACTATGGTCATTAAAGAGCTTACAACTGGGGTTTTGAAACACAGACACAATTATTGGATCAGGAGTTCAGATTGGTCTGTGACTAAAATGATGCTCAACATTACGTAGTTGATTCTCTATTTATGTGAGCACTTACAACGTAAATTCACACTTTTCTTTTTGAATGTGGAACCATATTCAAATTGTGAAGTCAGAAGTCTTTACAAGCATTTTTCATGTTTAGTCATAAATGGTTTTCTAGATGAAAAAAGAAATTTTATTCTACTGGCCAGACCAGACACAAAAAAAGGAAGCTGATTTTATGCATATTTAAAAATAGAACATTATGTTTTGTAGCTGGTGTTTGTTTAATGTAATGGTGTTCAAAATTGGGCTGGGCACCCTGAGGCAAGGACAAGAAACCAATTCATTTAGCTGATACTGTCTCTGAGGCCAAGTAAGTTTTACATAATTTCTGAAGTCTTGATATCAGCCTGAATTAAAAATACATTTAAGAAAAGAAGGGCTTATCTGCAGTCTTCTTAAATGCTTTTGCATGAGCAAATAAATAATGCCCTAAATATGCTCAAAATATCGGTTTGAAACAAAGAAACAAAAATTCACTGGTCAATGTTCACTGAATATCCTGTCCTTTTCCAGGAGTGATGAGTATAAATAACCATTATCACAAGATCTGTTGTTGTTGAGGTCTTCTTTTTTTAAGACCACCCTCCACTGATTCTCAGAAATTGTAAGGATTTGTAGTACATTTTATCATCATTTCAGAAATGAAGCATGGCAAATTTTTATGCGTATATTTATATTTTAAAATATGATAAATTTTATTCACATTTTTTATAAATGCTCAAAGCATTGGAATATTTGTTATGTTATTAAGGAGTGTAAAATACTCTATCTGATAGAGCCTTTTCCATTTTGGCCTAAAGAAAAAGAAAAAAAAAAAAACCTAAAGAAAACTAAATCCATAATCTTAATTTCTGCTGTTCACTCAACTACCATTTGAGGAACATACAGCTGAAAGAGGGGAATGCATTTCAAGAAATTATCTAATCCAAGCCCAGGCAGTAATTCTGCATTCCTACAGTCACTGTCAGAGACATTTGACTGATCTGTCCCTTAAAAATGTCTCGTAAAGAAGACCGAGATCAGGTCTAGCAGTACTTCACTACCTTTTCCATCATACAGTTTTTTCCTGTAGTTTTCTATAAGCCTTCACTGCTATCTATCATTAGAACACAGATGTTGTCAGCCCCTGCTCTGAAAAAGTATGGCTGATCTCCTCGTGATCTAATATCTGATTTAAAATGGTATGAGAATGCGAATGAGATGTTCAGCCAGAATAATAGAGTTCATATCCAGATAGTCTCATGAGGGATTCACTTGCCTAAACATATCTGTCTAGTATCATTATTGATGCCCGAATAGTTTCTGAGGCATGTGCAGATGTTTGAAAGATAAAACACTGAACTTAGGGAAGACCTATCGTTTTCTTGGTGGCAGCTGGAGACTGGACAGAAAATGTGTTAGAAATCAATTTTTAGAGAACTGAGTCCTGCCTACAATATCTAAAATGTATCTACTTATGAGGCTGGAACCTAACTTAATGTAGTCTAGATGTCTACTTTATCATGAGACTAGACTACACCGATTGTATCAGTGATCTCTGCTAATTATGGTGGACATCTAGATGCTTAGCTCACATTTAGATATGTGTATTGAATTTACTTAAATTTAGGTCAAACAAATCCCACCCCATTTAGTCAAATCCCAGTCCCTTAAATACATGCCAGCGAGCATGTGTAAAGTCCCCTGGCTTTTGCGATTACTGTCTGAGATTTCACTTTAGTGTAAATCCCAGAGCCCAAAGTAGGATTCTCAAGCTAAGAAGTTTATTTTTCATGTTATCAGAGGAGTCTTTGCTGTATGAATGCCTTAAGGAAACCAAAGCTAGTTATGGCTCATATATTAGCGGCAATTAAAAATTATTATAGGTAATGTTTCTAGTTATTCAACTGGACCAAGGAAAGACAATATTCAGAGCCCTGCTCTGCTTGTCAAAGACTGTGAACATGGACATAGGTTTTCTGAGAAAAGTGCCTAAATAGTATCAATAGAAAGTGCAACTATTTCAATCTGAAAACAACAAAGTGCTTGTTTTTTACATGCCTTTAGATGTAAGAGATGCGAGTTTAAATGATTGCTACAGATCACCTGCAATAAAAATATCACAGGTGAAAATAATATCCTTAAGGCCCAGTCTGTTGGTCCTATTGAATAGCTGGTATTAAAACCCCAAAATTAATTAAGAACAATAACAGGTTATTTTGTCCTGACTATGATAACTGTTACGTGACTGTTCATAATAGCCAGTAGTCCAGCAATCCTCTCCATCTCTCCTGAGCAAATGTAATTGTCATTGCCAGGTAGAAACAATACCTAAGGTAACAAGCAAGTGCTTATTTGGTGTCTTCTACAATAAGAGAGTCCTGTTCTTTCAAAAAAAAAAAAAATACAGCCAAAATCCCACAGAAGTTCCTTAGAAACTGCCTGGAAAGAATATTAAAGAAAATCCTCATTGTTCTGTGAAGAATCTGTAGTTTAATTGAATTAGTTACCCTTAAATTATATGGAAGTTTGTATAGAACTGCTCTAAAGAAAACTTCCAATGGTGTAAAATGTAATTTATGCAGGCCTGTTTATGCTTGGCTGATAAGGTAATGACAGGATTGATAAAAATGACAGGAGACACACCCTTTTAGTTAAAAATGACTGTGAACTTCACAGCTTATTGAAGAAAAAGGGCTTTATGCTGAGAAGAGTCCTAAATAGAGCAATTATTAAGCCTAGTAAAATCAGTCTTGCTCCACTATACAATATGAAAACTCATAAAAGCCCCTATTAATCTACCTTTTTGTATGTTTTTATTAACAGAGTTATCCAAAGTGTGAACTATCACTGTAGACTGAATTCCAGACTTTCATGGCTATCCTCTTCCCTGAAAGAGTGGCTAGAGATGTAAGGAAACTGAGGCCTGAATGAGACTCACTACTTGGCTGCTAATAATTACTAGTCTCACATTGTCATGGTTTGAGGTATATACACATATATACAAATCAATGAGAAAAATATCCTTACTGTAACCTACAGAGGTAAAAAAGATGTCAGGAGGTTTTTACTGCTAGAAGCTCCTACCCTAACCATTCTCAGATAGGTTTGACGTTATATGCATGACTATTTATATATGCAGTTCTCTTCTATGATGGCTGATACAGGTTAATCTTGGATAACTATGCAATATATGCTTTTCATATTTGAAAGCATCTCAAGGCTCACTAACTTCACACAATTCAGTTCAATAATTGTAGACAGATTTCAAAACTGTTTTAAAGCTTTTGAAATGATTAGGTTTTATAAATCTTTCAAACATCACTTGATTGAATAATGTATTAGTTATATTTGGTCTAAGAGGCAAAAAAAAAAAAAAAAAAAGTTCTGGTTTCTTCCACTGCAAATTGTACGGACTTCCATTCCTGTAAAAGAAAATCTCCACCTCATATTGACCAACCAGTTAGACTAAGAATTTTACAGTTACGTTTACAGGCATCTGAGAAGCAAAATGATGAGCAAAAATCAGTTTTACATAATTTCAATGACAATAATCAGTACTTATTATCTATTATTATTGATGTGTCAAATATATCCTCTATAAGGATCTTTATTTATAACTTCATATTTTTTTCAGATTGTCTTACATTTTTCTCTTTGTATAGCCATTGAAACTAGTCATGATTCTAGTGCAGGAATTAGGGAAGTTTCTGTTAGATTTTTAATCTTTGGCAAAAAGAAAATTAAAAAATATTCTTAGTTACCAAATTTAGAAGAGTATTCCTTGGTAGACTCATGAAGAATTTTGGTGATAGACTGGCCAGGGCCAGAGGTAGACAAGCCTGGCATTTGTGGGCATTGTGCAGTGTCACAGTATTTCCCATTATCTGGAGTGAAGTGTGTGTCATCCTTCAGGGAAGAACTAACAGTAGAAAGGGAACTCTACAGCAGTCTTGACTAATTCCCACTCTGAGCCAGTAACTATGCCTCTGCTATATGTATATTACTCCACATTCAGCTTGCATACAAATTATACTTATGTATAATTATGAGAAACAGTTTAATAATATGAAATTATTAGATTCCCTCTAAATGTTTGCTGCCTTGCATTTTTAATGGGTAGAGCATGTAACAATTTTGACATGTCAGCCACCTTTTTAATTCTCACATTTAGCTATTTCTAATTGCAATTTACTTTGAAACTATATTATTTAATCACCGCAAGTGGGATCTGCATAATGTGGTAGTAGCGAAGGGAGAGACAATTAAAAACTTCTCAAAGGCTATGTTAACTAGCAATAGGGAATATTTGTTGAACCAGCAAAAATTTTCAAGGTGGTAGAAGTATTGTAAGGTGCAAGTACTATAATCATGATTAAAAAAATTTAGTGAAGCAATTCTGAAAATATGTCTTAAATAAATCTATCTAGTGTCCAAATTGTAGCAGTTTCAAACAAAGGGTTTACACTTTTTTCGTTTCAGCAAAGTGGAACCAAGCATGCCTTTGAGGAACATGAGAAAAATTCTGTAAGCACTTTTCCCAGTTTTACAAGAAATCATCTTGGACTTGGTGTAGTGATAGAAACCCAGACTGTTATGTACTTAGATGTATTACAAAATAACTGTCAGGTACCTTCAGACAGAGATAAGGTGGTAAAAATAAGGTGAAAGAGGAGTAAACATGCACAAAATCCTTATAGCTAGAGCTACATTTCTGCTGCACAGACAGATGAGAACAAAGTGCTAGAAGCAGAGATGGGGTAGACAGGGAAGGCTGCTCCTTCGTTTTCTTCCCAGCTACTAGGTTAAATGCTGGGTGTTTATACTGCTTCTCAGTCTGACTGCAACTTCTTTATGCGATACTAATTAATTTAACAAGTATTTCAGCTTCACCTCTAATGTCATCGAGGTCTGGAGAAAACGATAAGACAATAGTTGCCCACTAAAATGTGCACAGAAGAAGGATAGCAGAACGAAAAGGGCAAAGCTTCTTCATAAAGGAAGGAAGGTCCTGTCACTTATTTCCAGCCTAAACTTACTTCCTACAGACTTTGCACAGAAGAGATTGTCTTGGCAATAGGCTTCATCAAGAGGTTTTATTAGGTTGCTGCAGATTAGGGAAACTGTATTTAATTCAAAAGTCGTTCACAATTCCCATCGTCTCTGTGAGATAACTCTTTTGTCCGGTCTTCCTTACTTGAACATATACACTAGGGAAATATCTTTTTCTGTATAACATCATTGTGGTTTTAAATGTTTATATATGCATAGATATTCATCATGCTAGCAATTTAGATTCATATTTTGCCTTTCCCCTTTTGGGAATATTAAAAATTTATTATGCTTCATGGATCACAGTCATAATGATGTTTGATGAAAAGTACTGAAAGAGAAATTTGAAGATTTATTTTTAAGTAAAGTTTTGAGACGTGAAAAAGAACTTCCCCAGAACCATCAAGTGAGGACTGCAGATAAATTTTTACAGGAGATGTAGCAGACATGAATCTTGTCCCTTTGAGGCATGTAAGTGTACAAATCTTAAGCTCTCAAAATATAATTTTAGGGGGAAAGAGCTTTTCACATTGACTTACCTAGTATATAACATTTCTGTTGGGTTTTGTATGTCAAGCATACTGTTAAAAGTTGAAAAGCTGAGTTCCAAAATTAAAGGAGAATTAAAAGCATATTACATGCATGTATATATATAAAGACTGTCTTTATATGTAGCAGAATTAATGCATAACTGGTGTATTCCTCTGGTTGCAATTTTTTTCTGCTAATGTGTGTTTTAAAAATCGTTTTGAATTTTGAGTCTTGAATTTTGGATTAGGGCTTTCAAGGAAACAAAAATAATGCCTTAACCTTTCCAATTTCCAACATCTCTCTGACAGCTGATTTACCCATTGAGTCTATTTTTTTTTGTGTGTGTGTATATATATATATAGTTCCTCACCCCAAGTATCTGAAATGGGAGACCTTTTTTAATAATGAGGTGTTCTTTTGAGAAATTATTAACGTAAGAAGAGTGCCCCTTAGTTCCTTAAACAGCTCTTGAAGAATTATCAAGGAGAGAAATGAACAAAACCATTATCTTAAAAAATGTAAGAAGAAATACAATTTTTTATTAAAAAACAGTTTTGGTTTCTGTTTGATTTTTTTTCTGCTGTGCAATGGTTTCTGCTCTCTAGCCTCGTATTATCACCATACCCAAGACAGAGACTTGCGATTTTTCTGCATTGTCAAAGGCATTTGATGGTTTCGGCAGCATCTGTAGTTAGACAAGCAAGTCACCTCTAACCATCAGGAGATTCTTCAACATTTAATCCTGGTTTCATTAAAATCATTAACTAAAATTCTAAGTTATCAGCTTCCAGAAAGTTATTGAAAACCCCCCTTCTGTGACTGCTATTCTGCAAAAGAACCAAGCTTTCTGGTTATGTGTGGTTTTCCTCTGCACACTGCACCCCCAGTCATTGTAAGCACACAAATTTGTCTACTTCATTATTATTTATTGTCGTCCCCCCTCCCGCCCC
>VYXH01011213.1:0-12051 GCA_013397275.1 Burhinus bistriatus | reverse complement strand
CCCCCTTTTTTTTTGACAGACTACATAAGTTCTAACTGTGTTTGGCATGGACTTTTTGTAGAGCAGAGCTTTTTCAAAAGCCTAAGACAGTTCAACAGAAATTGTTGAACAATGTTCAACATTTACATACAATAATATCTCTATGTTCAGTAGCAGATGTTTATTAATCTGTACCATATGATTGTTACTTTAATTTATATTTGTCATTTAAATATCACCTATACTAAGTTCTATGTAGGCAAGTTCAGTGTTGGGAGTCAAGTTATCCTCTGACCCTAATCAAAATATAATTCAAGCAGGCTACCTTTAAGCCATGGTCTTAACGTTCACTTTAACCTGGGAGTGACTTTATTCATCCTGCATCAGCTACATGGCTGGAACTTTCCTATATCAAATGTCACTGAATTATTAATACTTTGTTATTCTGAGGACTGATAGCTAAGCAGACCTACTGCAATCCAAATTTGTTCTTTGGAGATTAAGGGATTAATTTAGAAAGGATATTATCAATCTGAAAATTGGGTTCATTTTGTAATTTGATATAATACTTTTTCTAAAACAGGGATTGTATAACCCTCCTGCCAAGACTTGACAGACAGCAACAATAATTAGAACAAAATTTAAGGGCTTGCTTCTAAAACACCAGCTCAAGCACCTGTCAGTAAACCTGGGCTAATTTATTAAGCTTTTGGTACGCAAATGACTGTCTCCCATGTGCAGACACGAATTAAAGTTTAAGAAATAATATTTTTATTCAAGGGATATACAAAGCACTAAAAAAAGTATAAATAAGTAAGCAGGGTAATAATAACTAATTCTTAGTATATAATCATAATAGTTTTACAGTCTTTCCTCTGTCAAGGCAACCGAAACACCATCTAGTTGACTTGCCTTTTCTGCAGTAACCTTCATTTACATTTTAACGCTTTGAAAACCTTCTATGCTTTTGTTAGCTCTACCCACACACATAGCCTCTGCAACTAGAAGCTTCTGTTCTGCTAACAGCTGCCACTGCCCATCCCTTATGCTGCTCCTATGTTTTCTAGCCTTGTCTCTATCAATTCTACATTCTTCCATCCCCTCTAGGTAACTCCAAAATATGCACTAACATCTTATGTGGTTAAAAATAAAAAGTGTTATTATATTATATTTTGAAAAAATGTGCAGAAATGGAAAAGAAATTGGAAAAGAAATGCCATCTCCCATCACACAGGAGGTGCACGCAAAACTTCCACTTCCTCCTAGTTTAAAGGAGACCTACAGAAAAGCTGCTAATTTCTTTGCCTCTTGGACATGTCAATACCATAAACTATTTCTTTAGGCTGAACGACAGCTCACCTTACTACACTTAGGTAGAGTTGGGTGGCTTAGATTTCTGTTCACTGCTATCGTTGCAAAGACTCTGTAGCTGGCATTTTAACAGGAATGCCTTTCAAACACAGTGACACAATACAATCAAAGCAACCATGTCTAAGGCCTACACATTGGCCTTTCCATTTGGTTTGTTTCTACAACCCCAGCTGTCACTCAAGCTACTCCCTTTTTAGAGTTGTCCTCTTTTCTTGAGTTCTCTGAAATCAGGTTGGAGGATGGGGGGGGGTTGCGTATAGTTTAAACCTGAGCCATCAGGTTTACATGTAGTTAGTGCTTCCAGTGTTTTGAGATAATAAAATCTGTAAATTGGAAGGCTCTGCAGTTAATGTGTTCCCTTTGCTAGCTGTAAAGAGTGGCTGACAGAAATAAAAGGCAACTTAATGTTCCATGTGTGCATTAAGAAATATTTCAGCCAGAGGCAAAGCAGTGTCTCTGTCATCCCCTAACCCCTCAAGCAGCATTCATTCATGACAACAAATTACTGAATATGAGATGGCCAGATTGTAGACACACAGATGAAAGTCTATAGACCCCACATTTCTCAGTGAGATAAATCAGTAGAGTCTCTATTTAATTGGATGTAATATTGCTTAAAAGAAGAAAGTAGTTTTAGTTCACCTGAGTCCATTCTGTTTCTTTGGAAGAATTTGGAAAGCATGTGATTACCTCTTTCCAAGCTGAAATAAGGGTCTTTACAATCACTGTCCGTCAACCTGATTCTTCCCGGTAAGATCCTTAAGATTATGACAGCTTGCAATGTATAGGCCTTTTTAACCACACTTCTACAGACTGCTCTTACAGATTATGTGACATTACAATGGGGAAGGCAGTGTTTAAAAAAAAAAAAAAAAGACATTTCTGCAAAAGACCCACCCGTCTTTGATCATGGGTATATTTTAAGGGATTCAGTTCTTTTCCCATAATAAAATATATAGGTCTGACTTGCTGTTTTATGATTTTCTGCAAGTGTACCTTTGCTGAATACAGTCTAGTACTTGTGTAAAGTTGGAGTAACAAAATGATGGATCATATTATTTTTAATTTCTAATCTGCCAAGTTGCTTTCCATCCTTCAGCCAAATTTAGATGGTTTGTCAGCTGAATCTGCATTTTTAGTTGCAGTGGCAGATGTAATGAGAGCTATTACCGCCTCTCAGATGTGACAGCCATCAGCTCTCAATCCTCTAGTGTGCTTATTGTATACTGAATATGAAGTAAGTAAAGCAAATGAAAAGGATACTGTGAAGGCTTTTGGCTTGAACATTTCTATCTAGAAGGTCAGTTCTCGCCTGATATGCAACATCAAGCATATGGTCCAGACATTTCCCTACAGATTTTCTTGATGCTGTTAGAAATATATGGTAGGTAGGTTCTTTTATACAAAGCTAGGACATCTGTTATGCTGTTCTACATTTGTGTACTCCTAAACCAACAAGTCAGAAGGGAGCACTGTGATCAGGTCATAGGACAACCCTAAATTAATTCTTAATTAATTAATTTGAACTGCAGTGTATGAATAAGGGCAAAAATCCTCTCATCCCCATCTGTGTTCCTATAGGATATTTATGCTGCAAGGAGGTGGCTTTGCTTAGCATGTGCAATTGCATGTAGGAAGAAGGGGTCTAGAAAGAAATATCACGATAGCTTAAAACATTATATTTTTTCTTTTTCTGTTCTTTCAGTAAGCATGGGAAAGTTATGTATTGCCAGTTCCTCCTAATAATATTTTGGTTTTGAACAGAAAAGAAGGAAATAATATCTCTTCAATAAAATGACAAAATGAGCTAATATGTTAAGGAAATTTCAAACAAATTTTCATTAAAAATGTCAGTTCAGTTAAAAGTAATATAGTATGATACTATACTGCTGGGACATAACTATAGTATGATACTATACTGCTGGGACATAAGAGTTGCTAAAAAAAAATTTTAACTAAAATAACATATTTTGTTCAATAATGTATCTGTATCATTGCACTTGCTCAGTGCTCCATGCATATGTGAAATACTGAACAACAAAGAAAAAGAAACTGAAAATGTTTAATACACTTTGTAGTAACAAAGTCACAATTAATTTGATACTCTTTTAGAATTTTGCCCATGGTCGCTCTTATATTCTTTTACATATATTAGCATCTTTTCCTTCTGTGGATAAAGCTTTTCTGCTTAGCATGAGAAAAAGTAGAACACTGTCAGATTGACAGTTCCCTGAAACAGCTTTCTAGGAGCTGCAAAATGCCTTAAAGAGCAAAAAAACCTTGCAAAAGCTCTAGTTTACTTATTTTCACAATTACAAAGGAGGCTGATGGATAGGAATGCACGAAAGTGAATTCTGATTGTACTAGTCATCAATATTTTTCCTGTTAAGAGGCTCTTCCAGGAACAGCGACTTTCACAGGCATCTTTTAAATGTAGAATAGATGCAATAGAAAGTATATTCATACAATAGAAATGAAACCCCTTAATCCTATATGTTTGTTCTAGTTAATTGTTCATGCAATTTTCTCTGTTCTACAACATTTCCAAGCAAAGATTTATCCTTATTCCTGCATATTTCTCAGTCTATTGCATTTTAATTATTTGCAGCACCATGAACACAGACTAAAAGTGAAATCCCCTAATAGATTGTTTTTATCTACAATTTGAAAATGTTTCATTACAGTGAAAGGGCATTTATCACATGACCAGAGTAACTTAAAATGGAGCACAACGTTTGGTCTTATCCCTTGGGTTTGAAAAATTCAAAATGGCTTAACATTTTGTCTTGGCAAAAACTCCCACAAAACTCTCCTTTGTTTAGACTTTAAATTCCGTGGTGGCTTGTATTAATCAATATCCAACATGATTTCGTTGGAATAAAAGGGCAACAGACATGAGGGCAAGATTCATTTGGAAAAGAACGGTAGCAAAATATGACATGTTATCACAAGAGTCATTAACAGCTACAAGGTCGTTTTCAGCATGAAAAAAATTCTAATAGCAACAACTTTTTAGGTGTCCTTGAAGTCTGCTGACTCATTTAAAACAGCATTCTACATATACCTGACTTCTATTATTACTTATTCTCCGTTCCTCTAAATCAAGTACTTTGTCAGATCATGAAGATTCAATCACTTTTAAAAAAAAAAAAAACTGACAGTCTTTTACTTTGCTAACAATTTCACCTTATTTCAGCAGAAACTGAAGAGGAGAATACTTGTGGAACAGAGTCATTAACAGGATAATCAGACTTATCTTGAAAAGCAAAGAGAAAACATCAGTAATTATTAATTTTGACCGAAGACACTCTGTTCACAAAGAGGCAGGGAATGATTGAAGACCTGATGAAAAAAAGCATCGAAGGTTTTTGACATAGTTCACTTAGACTTTGCATTGTGTTCCAACATCTTTGTATTGTTCAGTCTGGCTTCTGGCTGTAACTTGCCACCAGAAAAATCCCATTTTCAACTCTCTGTATAAAATGAAAATCACTGATGATATAAAGCCAAGAGAAAGAAATATTCTTGAGTCTCCCTTTAGGGTGTGGGGATATGTGCTGAAACACTGTGACACTGTGTATGTCTCGGAGACAGCAGAATTCTACAGTTATGATGATATCCCTACATAAAGGAGAGCTGGGGTCCTTGGTCCAAATCCAAAGGACAACAAGCTGGTTTGCACCCATGCTGCTGAGGAGTGGGCTTTTCTGTGGCGTATAAGAGCTCTTTAGGATAGTCCAAAATGATCCTGACAGCGAGCTGACAGTTAAATACTATGTGTAGGGAATTCAGTGTAGGCATCCAAAGAAGCCGTGTCTGTGGTTAATTTTGGGCATGACCTAGAAAAGAAAAACAGAGTTATAATAGGATTGTTACTGGACTGTGCTTGGTACAAAAATATGCTTCAGACTGAAGCAAAGTCAAGACCAGTATTTCTAACTGAGATTATTATTAGTTGCTACTTGATTTAAGAGAGCCTGGAATATTATGTTTTATAGGAAAAAGACCTCTTTCTTCCCAGGTGTACTCTAATTAAGTTCTTCAAAAGCTCATTTATTTTTTTCATTTATGGGGATGAACATTGGATCAAAAACCTGAGAGTGTGATTGCTGAGGTCACCCAGTATTCAGCATTAATATTTCGTGCCAAATTGCTTCTTAAAGTAATCTGTTAAATGAATGTGACTTTTATCAGACAGTATATTCTCTTGCATTTGAAATTGTAGTTTGACAGTAACATCCTTAAATGGAAACATAAAAATAATAGAATTGACAGTAAAAAGTTATTATAAAATCTTTCACATTTTGCTGACATTGAATTCCTACTAAACATATCAGAATTTTAAAACTGGCTAACCCATTTAGCATTTTAATTTACACATTGTATGGATTCGTAGAACAGTGTTTATATACAATTGAGGTAAGTACGACAGAAAATGACAAGTTGATGAGACTAATAGGATTATGTTTGATTTGTTCTAAATATGACTTCTTTTGTTATGATAAATAGAAGTTTGACAAACAACATATTTCACTGTCAAAGTGTCTCTTGTTATTTTGGAATAATTATAAAATGAATTCAATATTGTAAGTATTCTGAGCCATTCAGATGATTTCATATTGATATTGATTCTCTCAAGAACTGCGAACTATTTTCCAAATGGGTTCATGTTTTAAAAAAAGAACATATTTTCTATGTAAAATGATATCTAATTCCATATTCTGTAGAATTTGAAGTGGCTAAAATTGCTTATTCACTGCTGGCACTTCAGAAAAAGGAGAACGTCGCATGGGAATTCTTGAGTAAATCCTAAAATATATTTCAGTAAAAGTTTGCTGAAAATGTGAGAAATATATTTTCCAGGTTAACTAAATTTTATTCCTTTATGTATTAAAATGGAGGTGATAAGTTTAGAAATGCCGTGCTTTCTTACATGGGAAATCTTGGATGTATACCTCATGATGTAAATACTTTACAAGGACAGAATTCATATTTCTCATAAGAATAGTACAAATAAAACATCTAAACCATTTAGG
Source organism: Burhinus bistriatus (assembly GCA_013397275.1). Classification (NCBI taxonomy): domain Eukaryota; kingdom Metazoa; phylum Chordata; class Aves; order Charadriiformes; family Burhinidae; genus Burhinus; species Burhinus bistriatus. The sequence goes on along the minus strand of VYXH01011213.1, from coordinate 5,665 downwards.
ATTCTACCCCTTTACTATTACAATATTCCAAATGTTTTCCAAAAGTATTATACAAAACCAGAAAGGACTCGGAAAATTAAGAACATCCTATATGTAAAATGTTGTTGTGCCATAGAGAGGACGCTATGCTACGCTTGGTTTCTTCTAACACACATGGTTTGTTCTAAGTGCCCTTTTAAACAAGCCTGTCCTTTCTGATTTCTGCCCCTAAAAGAACACTTGTAAATACCATAAGCACTTATTCTTCAACAGGTTTCTTCAATGTTAGTTTACTGTCAAAAAACGTCTGAGGGTTTGATGGCAATTAATTCACAGCCTTCCGAGTCTACACTCCTGGCATTTTTTGTCATCGAGTCATGATTGCTAGAAGCCATCTTGTGGAATTCCCTCCTCTGTGCCACATCTATCTCAGAAAATTTTATTTGGAGATATCCATTAAAATACTTGGGAAGAAAATACCATACTGTAAATGTTGTCAACCAGGCTAATAGCAGCAGTAGGTTATCATACTCTTATTTTTTTCCATATACATGCATAAGGATTTATGCAAATGAGAATAGATGCATAATGCTACCGTAATTTTAGACATAGTGTGTCTGAAGTGTTTGATGCATGAAAGAGAATGGATGTTTGAAATATCTCAGTGCAACTCCTTCAACACTGAAGCATTCCCTATCTAATTTCAAACTAAATTTAAAAAAAAATAAAAATCAAATGGAAATGAATGACATTGTTCAATAGAATTTTTCTGAAACCTTTAATTTTGTGTAATCTTGATATTTTGACTTTTCCTTTAAGTTGTGGAGGAAAAGTAATGTCAAGATATTAATCTTGAAATATGGGGAAAAAAAAAAAAAGTCACTGACTCAAGCTCTTTATGGTGCCCATCACTATGATTTACAAGCATACTGAGGTGGTAGTCCACACTTTTGAAACAACGTAATTCAGTGTATATGAATGAATGGTTGGACAGCTATGTAACACACAACCTGTTGCTGTTCTCTAACCCTGAGGCCAAGTCCGAATGTCTTCATGGTACTTGGCTATGGATTTCCTCCAGGATATACATGATGACACTAAGGCATAAGTGCAATTGTGCATGCATGTTAGTTGGGAGTGTCTGCAGTGAGGGGAAGCTGTGCCTTAGCCCAACACCTGCTGGAATAATGTTAGAGGACTAGAGAGGATGGAGGGAGTATAAATTGATACAGTCTTGTCCATACTGCCTTTTGGGAGAAGTAGCTGTAAAGGTCCGAAATGAGCCAGGAACTGTGCTACTCATACAGAATATGCCTATACTAGTAAATAAAACGTATCAGAGGCAGTCCTCTGACCTATAAAATAAGTTGCATATCACAGCTTGTGTCTATGTTGATCAAACAGGGTGGCCATAACCAAGCTATCTATTGAGAACAATGTTACATGCGGATTTTGTCTTGCCTGAGCACTGGTTCGAGACTGCAAGTTAGGACAGGCTAAAACTAGATGAAGGGCAACGCTAAGAATTTAACAGTATGGAAGTTACATACCAGTGCTAAAAGCAGTGGTCTGTCCCTGTTCAGTTTACAGTACACCCATAGAAAGCAGGGGTAAACTTTAATGGTTGGATGATTAACTTGTTCTGAGTTGAGCTGAAGTGTGTGCATGTGAGCACGCACATTTACACAGTAGTGAGCACTAAACCCTTCCACGCAATTTCAGTCACATATTTTCAAGTCATCTATAGTGAAGTCAGACTGATCTCTGATAGTTTGGGCTTTAGACAGGCTGGCATACACAGGAGAGATCACGTGGATCTACTTTAGTTAAGTATACACAGATAGAAGGAATCTAGGCTTCTGTAAAATTTTCTTAGTCTGTTTCAGGGTAAAATCAAATATGTGAGTTTTCAGAGGCAATTTAAACTGTCCATTTTTGACCTGGCCCTTAGCAGGTTCAGATGCACTCGGTCACTGCTGCTGGAAGTCATCTAACCAAATGTGGATAGCAAAATCTGAGCTAGGCATTTTAAACTTTTTGTAAACAGTAGAGATGGAGAGGCGTCGTGGGCTCACTTCAACTGCCTTAACATAGACAACTTGGACCATTGTAGAGCTTTAGGATGTCTATCTGCATAGTGCTGGCATATGTCCAAAGAAGTCCTTTACAAGCTGTAACCTTTAGAATTAGCAGATGGTGATGAGATGAAACATCTTAGCATATCTCGTGTCATCAAGTAACTAAGGTTAAGCAACTGAATGTGATGTTCCTGCACAAAATTAATCTGATCTATTCAGATTAGAATGTTAAATTAGCCATTGGATTCAAATCCATACTAGAATGATATGTGTTTGCAATGACTCTTTTAGCTGTACCTGTTTAGTCACATGAATCCCAAGTTTCACAAAAATTGATGCGATAAATGACTGCTGTATGGCAGTTAGGGAGTGCCCACCTTAACTTTCTAAATTGTCTTTGTAGACTACCTTTGAGTAAAAGTGGTCACATTTTCCAAGAGATCTGTAGTAATTTTTTATTATTATTATTATTTTATAAAGGATCTACTGGGAACGATTCCATTATTTCTGAATCTCTGGCAAAAGTTAACTGTTTTAGTGATTTTATTGCATCTAGATTTTGGACTCTAGTGTGGTATTGTGAAGCTAAGTAAAAATCAAACTAAATCTTACAATTGCTGAAAGAATTCATTAATGAAACAGTTGTATACTTCTAATGAGTACTGTTCCTTTAACACAGTAAACTGATTTCAGAGGAAATTTGCTTGAGTAAAGGTGCCAGGCCAGGGACATCTTGCTATCCTATAGTTTTTACGATGTTGTGATATCTTATGATGTACTATTATGAGCTATAGTGTAGTATATTCTCATTAGACAAATGAAAAATAACCAATCCAAAACTTTCTTTATAGGCAATATTATTGATTCCGTCCCTATTCTCCTTATCTTATTCAGAGTACTTTCAGATTCAGAGTACTTTGAAATATATCTACATTTTTTTTAATTAAATCTTCCAACAGAAGATTGCGAGACTGCAAATAATAGGCTGTCAGTTTTTTCATTATCACATGCGTATGCTTTACCTTCTCTGTAGTTATTTAACTTGAGGGTCACTGTATTTGCATCTGAGTGAGAGTAAAAGGGCTAACTCCTCCTGCCAAGAAACAAATCGGCTTTTTACATTGTTTAATAACTGCATCCAGTTCCAAATGCCACCAAACAGCTATTAAACAGTAAGCCCCTTGAACAAAAACTCAATGGTGCGTAACACGCTTGATCAGATGTACTCTTTCCTGAAAGGGCCATTATTCTTAGTAGGCATATTTCATTACTGTTAATCTGAGTCCAAGTCTATGCATCCACAACCTAATAACTCCATCTGACTTGTCTAATGTTATCTAGCTAATCTTAGGATAAGTCTTCTAACATTTGTGGGTTGTCTTGAGAGATTTTTGAGGCTGAAGAACCATACTCAGTGTTCTGTGTTGCTGTTTTTTAAAACTAAGATCAATTGCATCTAGGAAGGAAAATGCTTTACTATTTTAATGCTTACTTTATTTTTGTCTTCAGTTGAAACAAAGCAGTATTCTCAGCAGTTTCCAAGCAAATGCATCATTTTCAATTACTGCTTAGTGTTGGTTTCTGTGCCTGGATTACTTTCGTCAGCCTTCGCCATTTGCAAAGAAGAACATAGGTGTATTACTATGAGAACCTAATCTGGTGTGTGTTGTTTGTCTACATATATCAATAAACAGTATCAATAAAATATGCTTTCTAAAACAATATCAGATTGGATGATCTGTTTCTCTGCTGACAATAGTAAGTTTCCTCAATTGAGAAGTAGGATTTGCTACTTTTATTGGAACCTGGAGTTAAATATATTTCCTGATTTGTTAATGAGCAAATGTAGAAAAGTGTCTGCAGCTGATTTTATTGAGCCAACTAATTTACGTCCTTATATTTTATAACTCCTTAAGACACTCTTATTACCAATTAAAAAGTTATACATTGTTATAAAGCAGTCACATAAAGTTTGCTTTAAAAAGTAATTTGGCATTATGTGAGATTTACTACATTTTGTTCACAGTAAAATTTTGATAAATTAATTTAAAATCTTACAAAAGTATATCTTCTGTGTAATAATTTCCTTGGGAAATAACGCACTAAGACATGAGAAAGGAAGACTCTAGCATTGAAAGACCATCTAATAGCTCTTCTTATATGCTAGAGTTTGCACAGTATGTGATTTTTAGAAGGCGTGCATGTAGTTGTCAAGATTCATGTGGCTGTCGCTATAGTACAGACTTTCCTTCTTTGCATTACCTTCTGCCTCAACACAGATTAAATTCAGCATGTTAGTGAAGTGCTTGTTGTGAATGTGAGTGACTTGTGATTTTCCCTTCTCTGGAAATCTTTAAGTGCTTTAGTAGTTCAGCGACCAAATAAGCCTTATATGCCAGCATGCACTGGGGGGTGAAATCTGCATATTTATGTAGATCGAGAGAAAATGTCCCTGCTAGAGACAACTGCAATTTAAAGTGGCATCTTAGTCACATGTTTCTTTAGTCTTCACATTTTGTTTGGGAGCTGGGGGGTAGGTTTATTGGTTCTAAATTAATTTTCCTAACCTTCCTTCTAGGCTTGATTTTTAGTTTTTGTTAGTAGAAAAATTGTTACGGTTAGTTCACCTCACTTTCTTTAGCTGTTCAGAAAAAAAACCCCAAACATAAAATAAATAAAATAAAGGAGTTTAGTCTTGTATAAATAATATGTAGAGAGAGATTACCATCTTTAAAAGGTCAATAAATTGATCTATATAGACAACTCTCTTGGGATGGAGGTGCCTATGTCTATCTGACTTAGGGGAGAACCTAAGGGCTTTCATTCAGTTGCTTAAGAATTGTTGTCCAGTGCTATAGATGGCTAGTTTTGTATTTGCCAGTTCTGCCAACTGTTACAGCATAGGCACAGTCTGGCGGTTATAACAAAGGACCCCGGGGAGCTATGCATCTTTCCAAACAGACTTTTAGCTGCCAAACCGTGTATCTTAGAGCTCTTCAGTGGCAGTAGAGACCAACAATTACTCATCTGAAGTGACGTCCTAGTGTCAACTAATTTGAAATCTTCTTGCTATAATTAAAAATATTTATACTGGCATTTGGTGTCCCACTATGCCTCAGTTTTATACACACATGATGAAAGACAATCCTTTCCTCAAAATAAAACGATTGAAAGTATAAACAGAAAGAGAAATATCAAAGTATAGGACATGTTCTGGTTTCAGCCAGTCTTGAAAATTAAGATGAAAGTTCCTAACCTGCTTTGTAGTTCATTATGCCAACAAGGCTGCACAAGGAACTTAAATTCTTTTTAAAGCTTAATGAAAAACAGAAAGAACATCAAGTATAAGTATTAAAATATATTAAAATCATAACTGTGCACTTTTTTTAATGTCATTCTAAGGATGATGTTTTTAGGAAACACTGCCCATTACAGTGCTATTTTTTTTGTAGCATGAACTGCATTTTGTTAAAAATATTGATTTGGAGGCTTTTATTTGCATCTATATGAAACTTCCATTGCAACAGTGGTATGTCTGGTAATATAATAAAAAAATAGGTACATAGATAAGACATAGTTAAAATTGAATAATTAAATAGTTTTATATA
>VYXH01011212.1:0-10681 GCA_013397275.1 Burhinus bistriatus | reverse complement strand
TGACTCACCAGCTAGGTGAGAGGGCTTGAAGGGTCTCACCCTTACTTTATGTGCATATTGACAAACATACGACTTCTGCTACAAGGCCTCCAGTACCACTGCAAGCCAACACTGCTTTCAGTTTACAGTGCTAATTTGTTACCATGAGAATTTAACTGGATGGACTAAAGAGGAGACGCTCCTGGTAGTGTCTGCTGTGTTAAACAGAAACATCCCAAGATAAGAGGTGCAGCTGCTTTCCAAAGAACACCCAGAAGTAGAAGGCAGAGTAAGAAATGTACCCACAACTAATAAACATGTGATGCAGACACAGCAGTGTGTGATATTCAAGTAGAATCTGAATAAGCAGAGGATAGACATTGTTCCATGTCTAAGGGAAGCACAGAGCTGCACAAAGATGAACAGAGGAGAGGGACAGACTGACAGAGCAGAACAGTAGGAAGTGATAAGACAAGAGATCAGGGAGGAGTGGCATAAAGAGGCTAGTTTGGAAATACGAGGACAAGATACTTGAAATAATACAAATTACAGAAGAAGTAATACTATGAAGGTAAAACCTTGCGAAAATGAGATTGTGAAACTGCATTTTGAATGGATTGAGTGGGCCTAAAGAACCCAGAGAAGAGAATGAAATGTAGAGGTTTTTATAAGGAATTAGACAGTAGGGGAAGACTTTTTACCAAAAGAAGTGGCAGGTGAGTCACAGAATTGCTTAGGCTAGTTAGTCCAACCTGCTTGCTCAAGCAGGGTCAGCAAAAGCAGGCTTCTCAGGAGTGTCTCCAGTCTGNTGGCTCCCTCTTCTTCATTTTCTCCTGTCAGGTATTTATATACATTGATAAGATCCCCCTGAGCCATCACTTCTCCAGCTAAACAGCACTAGCTGTCTGCCTCTCCTGATACGAACGCTGCTTCAGTCCCTTAATTATCTTTGTGGTTATGCTCTGGACTCACTCCAGCATGTCCATGTCTTTCTTGCACTGCAGGCCCAAAACTGGCTTCAGCACTCCAGATGTGCTGAGTACAGAGGAAGGATCACTTTCCTTGATATGCTGGCAATGGTTTCCTAATGCAGCCCAGCATGCTGTTGGCCTTCTTCATCATGAGGGTGTATTGCTCGTGGATGGTCAGCTTCTTGTCCTTAATGACCCTCTGGTGTAACAGCCACTCCTCTTGCTTTTGTATCGCCTGTGAACTTGCTGAAGTGGCACTCTGCCCCATCATCCAGGTCATTAATGAAGAAGTTAAACAGTATTGGCCCCAGTATCATTCTCAGAGCTATACCACTAATTACTTGCTTCTAGCTTGACTTTGTGTCATTTATCGTAACTGCTGGTCCTGGATGTTCAGCCCACTTTCAATTTACCTCACTGTCCATTTGTTTAACCCATACTTTGTCAGCTTGTCTATTGGGATGTTGTGGAAGACAGTGTTAAAAGCAATTTTTAGAAGAACTTTGAAAGGTAGTTTGAGTGTATGGGAAACTGAGTAGTTAAGAACTTCTGAAGGATCTACCAGAATTTTCCCATTTCCCTCCTTTCTGGTGTAGTCAAAAGGTATTTGGACTGCAAGAATATTCCTGAGGTCATCTTTCATTTGCATAAACAATGCCTCCATACAGAAGGTACCTCGTGATCTTCAACTGAGCACACTGGATGCAACAAATCTAAAGTGCAGGTATTTGGTAATATCATAACCATGTTCATTAATTTGCTCACTTCTTTTTCTGCAAGTTGATATTCAAAAATTTTCTTTGGAGCTATGCACACTCAGGATGTTTTCCTGTGGGAAAGACAACAACAGGTTTATGCTGAATTCAGTACAGAAGGTGAGGTATTGCACCACTTTCCCTGTCTCAGTGTCAAAGTAATCTAGCATCTGAACAGATAGGAAGCACCCATTCAGCTCCCTTGTCACAATGTAAATTAAATTGACTTTTTTTCCCTTGGTCATCAAGGCAGTAGCATCCATGGGAATCGTTATTTTCCCTGTCAGAGTCCAGTTCTCTTTCTTCCCATCACCGTACTTGCAAGGGTTGGAGACCTATCTCCTTGTATCAGCACAATCCCCAAGGAGCTACATTACTCCTCCACAGGTCACCATGATGTGAGACTGAAACTATAGGCAGTACCTCAGTTCAGGGATTGTTTACTATGTCACATCTCTGAGCTGTCTTTGAGGCAGCGATCTGATCTGTTATTTCTCCAGTGACACTAATGGCTAATGTTGCACTAGGAGGAGCTGCTGTATATGGCATCTTTGTCAGTTTCAGCCACATATAAGCAAAACATGTAAGCTCAAAAGCATAAGCAAACCCCTCAACATTAAATCTTACATCCTCTTTCTGGCCTCCTAAAATCATTACAGAGTCAATTACTGACCCCTTCCTCTGAAAGAGAAAGCACTCTTCAAGAACATTCTTGCTCCCTGTGACTCAAAATCATTTCCATCTAAGTCAGAGGGCCAGAATGACTGTTAAGCATCAGCATGCAATGGCTGGTAGCCACCAGTGTCTTGGTTGAGACCCCAGGTAAGTGGATATAGGCAAAAATCTTACTGGAATATGTTTATCTTTCTTCTACCCTGAATTTCACTTACTAGGTTGAGGCCAGGAAAGCCTGGTTCTCATTCCGTACATTGAGGTTGTCCTCCCTGAGGATCTTGCCATATATCTGATGGGGGCTGAGCATGAGTTCTGAACTACTCACAAGTACCTGCATAGGCACTGTTCACCACCTCTTTGAGCTCACACATGTAGGCTATGAGCACGTAGAACAGGCAGCTTTTCTCCCCAAGGAAAACAGAGCTGTGAGCTTTCACGGAATCACAGGTAAACTATGTTGCCACTTTCAGCAGTTCTCCACATTATTTTGATATATTGTTGCTTTTCTGTGAACTGCATCTTGCCACATTTAGTCTTGCAAGTCAAAGGCACAGATGACAGTAAGAACTTTCAGACACCAGTTGTGGTGAGATGCATAGTGTCATAAAATACAGCTGCCAGAACACAGTACACTAGGGCTACAGGTATTCAAGTGTTGATGGGAAAACAATCTATCAGGTAGGGATATCTGTAAAACTCTATCTCTACTTCTATGAGAACATGGAACAGGTTAAATAAGAGGTAGAAGAAAAATAAAATAAGGCTTTTTTCTCATGAACCAGCTTTCTCAACAGTCTGGAATAAAACAACTAGAGCTATATGACACGTGTCAGTGAAAATCAGTACTGCCCCACAGTTGGAAGCACAGGCTGAACACTGACAAGAGCAGGATCTGGCACAGCATTGTCAGAGACTGTGCCTGCAGGCCTCCCAAGGAAATTGTTAGGTAACTGCTAGCAGGAAATACATCTTACCTTCTATTTGCCAAGTTATCTACCTAAGTATGTTACTTTTCCTAGGAAATATCAGGATTTTTAAAGGCCACCCACATAGGAGAAACTCAAACTGCACTCTGAAGTTGCAGAACAAGAGAAACATCTGCTAGAATGCTACTTTGCAACACTGACAAGTATCTTTGAGCAGGGGACAGAAATTTGGCTAGTTTAAGCTTCTCAGACTATCTCATCTTTATCAGCCATCATATGCATTTCAGCTGGCTCAAGAATGCCAGGTGCTTTTCTGAGGTAGATGGTATGATCTCAGCCTCTCCCCTCCATGTGCATTCCATAGAGGCATTTGACACAACTTGTCCATAAAAAGCAGGCCCAAGGCTTCACTTCCAAAAGCAATGGTGTACAAGGCTTTCTTTCAAAGGTGCTGGAAACCTGAACTGTATGTCAGCACCTGAAGTTGTTGTTCATTGTGCCCTCTGATCTGTTGGAGAAAAGCAACTGGATCCAGATTCAAGATGTGCCTCTCACAATGGGAGCCAACGCAAATTGGTGAGAACTTGTGACTAAAATCTACAAGCCAACTGGGAATGGGTTCAGCTATCACCTCAGTCCACAGGTTGCAGTGATGAGGCAGATCTGAGCTCAAGCTGCAATGTCAACCAGGCAGACCAGGAGGCTGAGGTGTAGACTGGCACTCTTACTGGGACTGACATGGGACTAGTTTCTTCTTATATCTTTTCCCTTCTGAATCCCTTCCAAACTCTGTAACCCTTAATCACTGGTTGTCAGTCACAGTTGTCTTGCTCACACCATCCCAGCCACCCTCTCTGACTACTTTATCCAGACTCAGTCTCCCACTTCTTCCCTGTGGGAGTAATTTAAACAGTTATTTAAACTCTACAGGGTCTGGTGACAGGGTAAGTCCATTCATTACTGCAATTTACTGAACTGCTAGTACATCTAGACTCATTCAAAATACACAGGCTTGCTTTCAAACTTGCAAGAGAAAGTTGCACAGAACAAACTGGAAACATGCTGATAATCTTGGCTAGTCAGAACTTGGCTGGTATCTTAAATTCAGATGCTGGGCTGAAATAGAGAAAATCTATAGAAAACGAATTCTTGCTGTCACCACAAGGAGGTATACTGCCTGTGAGTGTTGTCTGTATGTCCCACTAAAAATGATACTGTCATTGCTAGTAAAAAACTTAATGCTAGCCTTGCAAGGCCACAGAACTGGTGGGCTGTTAGTCTTGTTATCAGCTTGTGCAAATTTGCAGCACAAACTGAATTGTGGTACCAGGTGTCTTTTGTTATGATGTGGAGTTTAAGTGTAGGATAATATCAGAGACCTTGAAAATATGTGCACAGGCAGAAAACAGAGGCCACAACACTGTAAACATCTAATTGGTGGGCAGTTTCTGGTTACTGAAGAAATATAACCTTAAGAGCTGGGAACACTGCTTTAGACATAACAAAGAGAAAAAAGCAGCAGTGAAATAACAGGATAAGGCAAATGGTGTGGCCAGGAGAAATTAACACCCACAAGCATTGTACAGCATATAGGCCAAGGAAAGGGGACCAAAGCCTTAAAATCCAATGAGAAACTCAAACATTTTATAAATGGACTAGATCTTGATATTCAAAAGAAATTGCTGCTGGCAAATGGTCATCAGCACTCAATCATCATGGAATCCTCTTCCTACAAACTATGTTGAAGCTACAAGCACATTACCTGCTTCAAGGACCATGACTTTTCAAAGGTCTATTATCATGCCAACCAAGCTCCATGACAGTATAAAATTCTGTTTATGTCTGAGTGCATAAACTACATGCACTTGTTGTCTTAAGTTCTCTAATGCCTGAATAAAACATTACTGCATGTAAATTCAATTTGGCTAGTGTGACAACAGTGTGACAACTATCATACTCTGATCAGCCCTGAAGTGGTCAAGGCAATTGGACTAGATGATTGTTGTAGGTCCCTTCCAACTGGAAGTATTGTGTTCTATTCTATTCTATAAGTATAATTCTTATTATTGTGCACAAATATATTCATAAAATCCTCAGTGAGGGGTGGCTCTCCACTGAAATAAAAGACAAACCTCCAACAGAACCAGGGTTTTAAACATCACAGAGTTTCACAGAATATAATTTTGGAATAGATTTGGCCACACCCTCATCAGGAAGTAAGTGGTAGGTAGTATGAAACTGCCTGAGCTGGAATAGGTCTCTCACTGTTCCACAGTTTCTGTACTTTTATTACTTGTTTCTTGCTTTTGTGCTTTACATTAGAATTATATATATAGCTGCATATCCTCTTACCTCAAATTCTACAGGATAAAGAAAAGCACAGAGGCTCAATCTTTTGTCATTTTAGACTATGATAGTCAAAATGGTATTTTGCCATTGTAAAATTATTCCAGAAGTTAATCATTCGTGTCCTGGAGGCATCTTTTTCCTGTTTCTTTACCTCATAGTTGAACAAGGAACTTGCCCCAGGAAAGAAGGGTGTGTCTGTTCTGTGGAGCTGGTGGGAACTATTTGTGTAGGAAAACCCCAGAGCACCTAATGAACTTTGAGGAACAAGATGGGGCTTTGGGCTGCAAGCCATATTGTTTAGTTGGAGAAATGTCTCATAAGCAAGTATAGTATATTACCGCATAAACTAAAATTCAGAGAAATGTAGCACATTAGAGACTTGCTTCAAATATTACAATTAAGAAATACTTTCTTAATGAACTGCTCTTTCAATCAGCTAACTTCATTATAATTATTGTCAGCATTTATATGCATTCTGTATTAAGGTTACACTCACAAGTTGTTTTGCACAGCCAATAATGAGTGTGAGGTATTTTAATAAATGGTTTGTTAATTTTTACAGTCTTAAAGTGCAATAGATTGTGGTATGTCTTTCAACCCTATATAATTCCTGAAATTATATTATTATGGCCCATTATGTGGTATAGTACCTGCAACATACTTTCAACTTTTTATTCTCGCTCTAAAAACTCTTCATAAACATACAAAGTATGTATTACCTGTTACACAAAATATAAACATTTTTGTAGGAACTGTATTTTACTCAGATCTTTTTCTGTAACTGTGGTTCAGCACCCCTAAATTAACTATGCCTGCATTTGTATTCACCTGTGACTGTAGTCAATGTAACTGACCAGTAAAACTGGCTAATACAGGTTCAGTTATTATGAAACTTTCCTGGCTATGAAATAGCCTCCAAACTGACCTGTTTCTAGAGAACTGGTTGGTTTTGTATGGATACACACATTCCTGCTTTTTATATTGTCTGCAGTACCTAAGCAGACAAAGCAAAAAATGATATTTCTACAGTGTCCTCTCCCCACCATCATTTGCAGATTTCAGTGCTTTATAAAAGACAGCATCCATTCTATGTCTCACTTCAGCACTGATCTATCATGCTATACTGCTCCTCAAGGTCATTTCTGGTTTTAAATGGAGGCAATGTGTCTCACATAGTACTATAGAGTTGAGAGTGCAGTGGTTGGGTTCAAGCAGTCACTGTTAACTGCAGTCTCTCAGAAGGATGCAGTTCTCCCCAGCGAACAGCCAATACCAGCAAAAAGGCATAACTGCAGTTGTGCAAAGGACAGTATATGGTGCTAATATTGTGTGTAGATGAGGCCTTAAGATCAAATTCATCTTCACCCCACAAAAAAGATATGTACCATAAAGTCATAATAAATACAATTACTGATTTTCAGTTCCACTAAAACCTCACAGACAGTCCCAGAATGTCAGAAATGTGTCTTCATGTCTGTCAGAGGATGATTTTGGAGAAATTCACTCTCAGAAGCAGCCTTTGTCAGAACACAGAAGTATGCGTAAACTATTTTTATTTCTCCATCTCCTCCGTATTGCGGAGTTGAGGTATTGATTCAGGAGTGCTGAGAAAAATGGGCTAAATCCATGAACATGCTGTTTTTTTGAAGAGTACCAAAATACAAGACGATGATACACATATTCATGTCCTTGGATGTAGCAAACCTTACCCTTGCTTATTTGATCAACAGATAAAACTCTGCTCCTCCTCTTGCTCATGAAGGTATTTTTAAGGAAAAAATTACATTCCTTTTTTTCCACCTCAATAATTTTTTTAACCCATTTGCTTACCATAGTGCTGATGGCCCTCTCTTCTCTTGAATCTGTTGTGAGATTTCTGATATATTTTTGCATTTGTGTAAGATGGGTGCAAATGTATGTGTTAAATACTTCTCTAGTCTTATAATGGGAAATCTAGATTTTAAAACCCAAGCTGTATGACTTAGCAAAGCGTTGCAATTTAATTTCCCCTGGGACAGAAAGTTTTCTTACAAAATTAATACGTTGCCATCACTTGGAATACAAGGGAAAAGCGAGCAAGAGCGTCCTGACTGTAAAAGTGCAGAACATCCTCTGGTCAGAAATATTCAGTTTTCAAAAATACATGCCAAAAAAGATGCAAATTTCTCAACTTTCCTACTTTCTGAGAGTAGGAGTGGGGTTGTGGGTTTTTTTTCACAATATTGGGACTTGCAGCAGCAGAACTGTGGAGACAGCTGCAGTCCTGTATTTTATGTCACCAGTACATGGACACCCTCCTGATATTCTGTGTGTCTCATTTCCAAGTGTAACCTTACTCTGATTACCAGAAATCCACTGGCATGATCTCCTCACTGTTCTAGGAGCCCAATACTTTCAGTCTCTATGTGTCCTTTGATCATGATGTCCTTTGATTAATGACTACAGTCAACAGAAAGGACTGTAAGGACTCTCCTATCTTTCAGTGATTTTGATTGCTTAAGTGAACAGGCATAACCAGTAATTTGAGCTCCATATCTAACACAGTCAGCTGCTTCCAGTGGTGATAAATCCCGATCATGTACACATATTCACCATATCCTAAGCTAGCGGTGCATCTCTCCAGCAGCCTGTGTCAGATAGCCACTACCCACCTTCCCTGTCCTTAATTCACCACGTGGATATTGCCTTTTAGTTATCAAAGAGGGGGACACTTCAACGATCTCAACAGGGACCTCCCAAATGGTCAGTGGAAGGAGAGCTCCATGGTAAATGAATTTATGTAGCTGGTTCCATGAGATGTGGCTGCAGTTTGATTATCTCCCATGGGTGCCAGTAATGCTACTCTTGAGGGTTTACAAGTTCTGTTTAGAGTCCAAGAAATTTTTTTATTTTGTTTTTTTTTACAGGCCTGTGACTTTTTTCATCTTTCGAAGTATGGAATAGATACTGGAGGAAGACAGAAAGTAAGCCATATATGCCTTGGAGGAATGATGGGAATGTGGAATAACTAGCATTGTGAATACCTCTGAACACAGAATATTTCTTTCTTCAGAGCTGTTAACTCATCGTTTTTCTCCAAAGATACACATTTTCATTAAAGAAAAAGCCCCCGTGATTAAGCAAGCAATTCAGTGTTTTCCAGCCTTATCAGGTTCAGCCAAGAGAAAATTGGAGGAACGGAGAAATGGGGACAATTTATCATGTTTTTTGAGATCACACTGATCTCTGGGTGCACTCTGTCCATGCAGCAAAAGTTGGTTTGGTTTAATTCCTGACCAATAACATTACCTTAAAATAGATAGTTCTTGTTTTATTTTTATTTGCGTTAAAATGTAGTTAATCAATGGTTATGGTCAATAAACCATTACATGCAACAAATGCAAACAGAGCGCTCATTAAGCTATTCTGCTAGTATAACTGACCTGCAGAACCTGCTTTCATTTACACAGAAACTTGCTCCTCAAGCTTAACAACCAACTTTTTATTTCACACCTAAAAATCTTCATTACAATGTTCTTTATCCTTAAAGCTCTGGAAGAAGTTAGCTGCGATCTTGGGCAAAATGTCACAGCTAAGTTGCAGGTAGTTCATAAGGAAAGCAAACATTTGAGTGGAAAGAAGGGATATGTGGTAGCGTTGCTTAACATTGGTGTTACAATCTTTTTCTGTTATATAGTGGTGTTTAGTTGAAACCACAGCAATACATCTTATTTTGAATCAATTTTGCTTCAAGGGAAAAGGAACTAAGAATTTTTTACCTACATACTCCATTTGATTGTTGTTAGAATTGTACGCTTAATGTTTTACAATTTTTAATTATTTTTGTCCTACCAATAGTCTTACTTTGCTTATCAATATACTTTAAGGCAAAATAAGAATGTAGTCAGCTAGAACATCCTGATCCATTCAAATAATTTGGTTTGAGAATTCTAAATATTTTTTCTGTGCATCTCCTTGAAAATGTGTAAGGCCTTGAAATTTTTCACAGGACAAAAATTCTAGTTTCCACAAGGTGCACTTCTATGTAAGGAAAGAAAACAATAAGCAGGTTAGATGAAGAGCCTGTAATTAGTTTGGGGGTAAATATATTAATTAGCCTCTGCTAGGGGCACCTCCATTCAATTCTATCCAGCACAGTAACTGTGATAGATTCATATTGTGTATTTGTTAATCAAACCGGTATGTTAGCTTTTGGGAACTGGTTTAACTGGAACTCTTGTAACCGCGATATCCGGCTAAGTAACCAAGATGTACGAGTCTTGATTGCCTTATAAGGAAATACTTTAGATTGTGTATGGAAGTATGGTATGTGGGTAGTACACATGCTCAACAGGGAAAAGGTCACGACCTACAACGCGGAGGAAGAATACTGCCTTCATCCACAACCACCGGAGGGCAAGGAAGAGACCCCCTAGCAACAAGGAGCAGAACCAAAGAAGAAATCGGAGAAAGCCACATCAACCTGGAATTTAACCTGGAACTAAAGGACTATAGGAAGAGGACTCTGGCAGGGGTGAGGCGCGCGCCGTTGCTGGAGCGGAGACTCCCCAGCCGCCCAGCGCTGATTTGCCTGTTTACTGCTTGATCAAATAAATTCTGTTTGGACTCTCGAACAATTTGTCACTGCCGTTTATAATAATTTTGGTGCCGTGACTCGGATACAGGTTAACCTGGTTCGGGGTCCAAACTCTGGGGAGGTGCCCCATCTTCGGATGGCCCCTAAGTAAACGATACCCCCTTCCAACACCTGTACCTCTGAACCCTAAATTGAGTAAGCAGGCAAAAGAAAACTGCAGTACCCTGTGTTTTTTGTGCACGAAGATCCGAACGAAGACTCCAGGACACATGAGTATTACTGAACGGTTCCGTTCGGTCGGGGTGGGTTTCCTGGAGTGTGCCTGAATGAGACATCCTGAAGGGGCGAAGCAAGTGCAGACCCTTTTGTAGTGTGGTTCTCATTGTCCGTGAGGGCGTGAGCCACGAATGAGGGGAGCGTGTGTGTAAGTGTGTGAAGGCACTTCGGAAG
>VYXH01011211.1:850632-880655 GCA_013397275.1 Burhinus bistriatus | reverse complement strand
GATGGAAAGTGGCTTGGTAAGCATTTCTGCCAGCTCCCTCATCCCCCTTAGGTGGATCCCATCTGGCCCCGTAGACTTGTGCATGTCTAAGTGGTGTAGCAGGTCCCTCAGCATTTCCCCTTGGAGTATGGGGGCTTCATTCTGCTCCCCATCCCTGTCTTCCAGCTCACGGGGCTGCGTACCCAGAGAACGGTCTTACTATTAAAGACTCAAGCAAAGAAGGCATTTAGTACCTCAGCCTTTTCATCATCCTTTGTCATTATGTTTCCCCCCCACATCCAATAAAGGATGGAGATTCTCCTTAGCCCTCCTTTTGTTGCTAATGTATTTACAGAAACATTTTTTTTATTGTCTTTTATGGCAGTAACCAGATTAAGTTTGAGTTGGGCTTCAGCCCTTCTTATTTTCTCCCTGCATAACCTCGCAACATCTTTCCTTTTTTCCAAGCTTGTTTAATTTTGATTACAGTGTTTCTCAAACTGTAGTTTGTTTCTGCTTTCAGATAGGGCCTGGGTTCTTTTTACTACTTTTTACTACTGCTTGCATGATGACTGCGGGAAAAGGTATAGAAGAAGAGAAAGCACAGGATGCAAAATGTCTCTCAAGGACTTGACTGTCTTTGCTTGGAAGGCCGACTGCAGCAGCAGTGCATCTTGGACAGCTGTACATGCAGAGTCAGCAGATGTGCTGTGTATTGCTACGACACATTGCCTGCCTTCTTACCTCTGAAAATACCTGACTGAGGTAAAGTTTATCCTCACAGGCACTAAAATGCACAAGTATTGTCCAGATGTGATTTTTATGTCTGGTAGCAGGTTAAGGAAAAGGGCTGCTCTGCTGCTTTTTTAACCTGGGATTACAGGTGCGATACAAATTTTATGCAAGTCCTTTTTTTGACCTTGCACACACGAAAAGGCTAATTAATTATCAACTGGCTGGCATAATTCAAGCACCTGCTCTCAGAAACTTAACCAGCACAGTTGCAGAAGCTGCTGTGCTATATCGCTCAGACCACAGACAGCCCTCCCACACATTTTGGTCTTAGGTAACATATTTTTGTACAAAGCATAATGCTGGGAATCCTTTGTTGTTGGTGCTTGGGAACACTTTCTGCTTTCCTAGGGCTCTGTTGCCTGGTGCAGCTGCATGCTGCTCCCCTGCCCCAGGGTAGTGGGACAGGAGGGGAGGCCGCTCCTGCCTGGTGCCACCGGGCTGGGCAGAGTGGTCCATGCCCAGGCAGCCAGGGGCTCTGCTCCTGCCTCCCCACAAGCCGTTGCGGGACCTTGGATAAATTTTTCATTCTCCTTTTTCTCCCTTTTGTGCTACTCTTTGTTTTGTTAGGCTGAAAGCTCTCTGAACTTTGTATTGTCCCCATACACTGTGGTGAATACAACAGATCCTTGAACTCTTTTAGGCACTGCAGTTTCTACCGCGATGTGAATAATTGCTAAACTAAGCTCCATATGATGCCATCAATTTTCAAATACAATTTTCTTATTGAAGCAAAGTGCAACCAATGCTTCAAAAGACTTGTATGCTATGGCTCTAGTGAAGATATTGTCAAATGTCCCTGAGAGTTTTTACAATTCTCTTGTTTTATTTTTTTGCTAGTAAGTAGCTATATAGACACAAGCTTTTCATAACAGCCGGTTGCTGAAGGGCTCCATTCTTACCAGTGGTTCAAATAATACTTACTTTTGCATACTGATTTGCATCAGAAATAAGCAGCTTCTCGCCTTGGATGCTCTATACTTGTCATATTGCTGCTGTTTATTAAGATAATTTACTCCTAAAAGAGATTATTAAAGATATTTTTAAAAAAGTATAATTTTTTACAAAAGACTAAGCAGCAATTTTCGTTTTTAAAAAAGCCTTACCTGTTGTTAGAGAGGTGGTGAGTAAGGAAGGTTTGCCTTATCTCTGATATGGTAGAAGTGCTGGTAGCTATTAGTACACTGCATATATACATTCATCCGAGATTCTGTGGCACAACCAGCAGTGCAAACTGGTAATTTTCTATAGGGAAAAATAAGCAGGTGATCACATTTTTTAAAACCCGCAATAGCTGCTGAACAAGCATGACCCTGTAACATTTTAAAATACTATTATAGACAGTGTAGCATTCAGACAATGTGTATGTTGGGGTTTTTTTCCCCCCACATCTATTAGATTTCATTGTAAGCAAAGGGGCAGAAGAGGACTTTGCCATTTGCTTTTGGAAAACAAGTTCAGATTGATGTGACTGAGAAGAAAAATATTTTCATTTGTGTATCTATAACTTTCCTTTCCTATAAGCAAGTCTAACACAAGAAACCCATGCATTTTTCACATCCTAGAGGCTTTAAAATTCTGTTTAACAGCCATTTCTGTGGTTACTGAAATAACATTGGAATTTTCCTAGTAAGAATGTGAGCTGTATTTCTGTGGATCAGTGCTGTGTAGGGGTGGAAAAAAATCTAGCAACACTAGATATATGTGTTAAGTTCCAACATCGTGGAAGGAAACTCAGGAAGTAAATGATTGACAGTGTTGGCCTTTAAGAAGGCATAATTAGTCTGTAAAGTACCGCCTGTTGAGACTTGTGGTTCCAGTTTGTCTCATGGTGCTGCTGTTTTTGTCCCGTGTCTGACTGCAGAGTCAAAAAGAAACTGTGCGTGGGATTTGATTGTTTGTACATAGGGTGGTTAACACTGTTATTTTTTTTCTTCTTGAAGGAAGCTTTGATTTTTAGAACAAGAAGCAAAATCTTTAAGGTGCCTCATGAAGAAAAAAGTCTCCAAATATGTGGATTTTAAGTGACTATGCAGGTGTCTTGTGTTTTATTAGGGGAAGCAAAGGAAGAAGTAGTCCATGTAATTGCACAAAGTGATCAGAGGTAGAATAACTAAAAATAAGGAATCAGAGTACTCACCATGTAGGCCAGGGCAGGGTGAATGCATACATATAACATCACACACTACATATGAAATGTGAAATTTAGGTGCAGATAAGATGGACTTACACAATTGGAAATTTGCGCTGACTGTCCTAAATCCTGAGGATGTGTTGACTGTTAAATTTGAAGGCTTGTGAGCTTTTAATTAAAAAAAAAAAAACCTTTATCTTTGCTTGTTTCCCTGAGAAATCTTCTGCTGCTTTTTGATTTTCTTAATGCTTCCACTATCGTTTTGTAAGACCCTAGTATTCATCTGTGCAAAGTCTAGTTTTGCCTGTTTCTGAGCATTTTCTTAGTTTGTGCTGTTTGAGTGTCCTTAAAGCAGTAGTTCCTCCAGTTGTGATTTATGACAGTGTTAAGTAACTCTTTTGCCCTACTGTTGTCGCTTACATTTTGGGGAAAAACAACTGTAATAGGTCAAACGTAAGTAAAAAAAGAATGGGTTTAAATAGTTCTCTTAAGCTGTAACTTTTAGGGACCCTATCAGAGTATTTTGCCTATGTGAGGTTAATAACACAACATCTAGGTTAAGAAAATCAGAAAACTGAGGGAACATTTCTTTTCAATGCTCCTCATAAGCCAGTTAGTGGAAGCATTTATTCCATATGAGATTAATTCTCTTGACATTTTATCCTATTGTTAGATTAATACCAGCCATTTACCATTGTAATACATAATTTGTACAATTTGATGTCATTGAAGATAAAGATCTTTACTATTCTTTTTTTCTACCTTGCCTCTGTCATGCTGGGCTGTTACTTGGTCGTGTATAAGACATTTGGATTTACAATGGCAAAAATTAACAGATTCCTGAAGAGCTGTGGTAAGAGAATAAATTCAAGTGTTAGTCTCTTGTACGTAAATGCCAAGACTTAAAACACACCATCAAGACATAAATGTAAGGTTACATACTAAATCTTAAACATTAAAACAACTTGAAAGAGGAAGGTACTGCTTCTCCTCTTGCACAACTTTTGTGGTTGTGAGTTCTGACTGGAATGAGTCTTTCAACTCTTAACCTTCCTTAACTTGCTTCTTTGAGAAATTTCCAAAGTCTGGGGGACTTCTTGTATCAAGGTACATATGAAATAAAATTCTCTTTTCATCAGCCAGTTTCTCTAAACAAAAGGATCAGATTTGTGGCATTTCTTTGTGTTTTGAAGCAGGCAATTGCTGTTTCATGTCATTGTTGTTGCCACTGACTGTGCATGGTAGGCGAAATACGCTGAGGAAATAAGTTTATGAAGTACAGAAGAGGTCAGTGGTTGGTCTAGGAATGATGATATGACTTTTATGCTCATCTTGGAAGGGATAAGACTGATTTTGTCTGTGGCATCATCTAACAAACTTGCAGCTATGCATTTTTCTTAATCGGATTTGGCTATTTTGATGATTTGCAGTTACTGAGGGAGATGGGCTTAGGTTTCTTGTGATAGGTTATCTGATTTTCTGAGTGAAGTGAAGACTCAGTACCACGTAGGCTGCTGGAATTGGTGACTGCTGTGAAAATTCCCTGTACTGAGTTGGGGGATGGAGCCAGGAAACCAAGTACCAGCCTTTTCCCTTTTCTCATCGCTTGTTCCATTGCTGCCCAGATTCCCAGCTATCGCCTCATTCTTTTAATGCTGAGGTAAGCTGTTGAAAGTGTTTTCCTAGAAAATGGGAATGCGGCTGCACACTTTCTGTGGTAGGCCCAGCAGCACTAAATATCTGCAGTGTGTCCCACTGAGAGGGGTGTTGGTACCAAGTGCTTTTAGGTTAAGCAAAGAAGATGCAGAAAAGGTTGAGAACAGTTTACTTCATCCCAAAACTTCATTTGTGAAACACAGGGTTTTTTACAAGCTACAGGTGAGGCTATTGACACAGCGTGTTACAAAATTGCCTCATAAAATGAAATGCTTTGAAATTTCGTGTGCGGTTAGCAGATGGACTAATTAGAGAGTAAATTATTTGTGGTAGATAACCAGCAGACGGGTCAAAGCAAGGTTATCACAAGAGCTGGATATGACTTGTAAAAAAATGATGAGTATTTGCAGAATTTGTGATAAGCTGGGTTTCTTAAATTGAATCTAGCAGTTATCATGAGCGCAACACAAATGCATGTCTTTAAAAATAAATTTGAAAGTATAAAAGCAGAAAAAAGGAGAAAACTAATGGGGGATGCTACTTCGGGTTTTTTTTTTTTTTTTTTTTTTTCAATGCCTCTTTTTTTTTCAACATCTTTTTTCCCATTGCCGATAGCAGCAACTGCAGCATTGCGAGAAGTTACTAGTGCATAAGATTTTGGTTAGAGACTGGAGGTTTACTGCCTGAATCTTGACACAGTCCAAATCTGCTGTCCTACTGCATAATGGAGTTCAGTAACCACTTAGTTCATTAGCGGCAGGCTAGGATGTTTTTTTATAGGGAAATGGCCGAGAAACGAGGAAAGAAATGATGGAATTTGATGGTGTTATAAGGGGGATAAAAAGGAGAACAGGTGAGAAAAAAAAAAAACAAAGGGAAAATAAATAAAGATAGAACAGTTACTGTAAAGAATAAGAAACTAACAGTGATAGAAAATACAAAAAAGGAAGAAAATATAGTAAATTTAGGGAGTAAATTGATGCAGAATTGGATGGGAAGCACAATCCTGAGAAAAAAATGGATTTTATTTTTTATTTTTGTAAAGCTTAGTGCAAAAAGGAATACAGTAAATTGTCTGAGCTGGGCTGCTGAATAGTCGAGTGTGAGATCCTTGCACTGATATTCATAATGAGCACCTTTTGAGGGTACACTTGAATATTACGGTGGTTGATGCTCTAAACGCAGAAATCCTTTATGGCTGCACTGTGTATAGAACTATTCTGCTTGTGG
Organism: Burhinus bistriatus; assembly: GCA_013397275.1. Taxonomy (NCBI): domain Eukaryota; kingdom Metazoa; phylum Chordata; class Aves; order Charadriiformes; family Burhinidae; genus Burhinus; species Burhinus bistriatus. The sequence continues at coordinate 874,864 of VYXH01011211.1, read as the reverse complement.
TAATCCTGTTTGTAAATTACTGTTCCATTGTAAAATGTATGTGCCTTCCCGTTTGTCCATATGAATTGCCATTTTACCTTCAAACACGAAATTTTTTGCATTGGTTGCCAGTTATTTTCCAACAAAAGCTGCTTGGAATGTTCTTTTCCTGAGGCTTTCATAATATGATGGTGTCAGGGAGTTTAAAATAGAACCACCCTTCAAATCCAGATTTCTGTTTTGCTGACCTTCCTCTTTCCTTACTTGGTTTTGGCCTGGAATGAACTCTTGTGCTGTGCTAAGTCCCTTGAGCTTTTCCCTGGGAGGAAGTGCGCTCATCTGGGTGATGCCCATTTTACAGACTCTCTGCAATCCAGGTAATGGCTGTATATGTTCTTTGAAGCTATAGCCAATACAAATGGCATAGTGTTTGCCAACTTTGTGTAGGATATGTTTCACACTTGCAGAAACAAGGAACTACTTAGGACAGATATCCTGGTGCTATTTCTTCTCAATTACCACACATGCATTTTTTTATTCTAGAATTAAATGTGCAACAGTAAAGCTACAGCTATTTATGCAAAGTGGCTTTTTGTTTCCACTGACCTTTTTACACTTTATGTAAAAGCTAACACAAAAACTCCAGAACAAAACATCCAGTTTTAGTTTCACATCAGTGTTTATACTGGGGGGAAAAAAACCCAAAAACCAAACAAAAAACCCTGCCAAAACTTTAAAGCATATACATAATGGTTCATGTATTGCTTATAAAATGAGAAAGCAAACACTGCTCCCAATTTATATATGCAATGGAAATTATTAAACGATACTGGGAACTAAGGATGGTAGACAAATAATATGTTTATACAGCCCCAGTCAATGGCTGGGATACAGTGAGCGTAGATTATCCTGTGTAGGTCATTAATGCAGTAGTTTGAGGGCAGCTTACCTTGCGTGGCATTGAAGAAGGTGGCAGTGAAGAATCAGGATTTGCAGACAGCTGTGCTGCGTGTGCCCAAGCATCCCAAGGAACCAGCATCTGCGCTTTACGATGAGGACAGGAGAGGGGCATGGCTATACAGCGTGCTGGCCGGCAGCTGAGGCGAGGCGGTGCTGTATTGCCACCGAGCTTCTGGCTGCTCTGCCGGGACCTCATCCCTGCTGCCCCACGTTATGCAGCTCCTGACTTCTGGCAAAGGGGGCTCTACCAGCATGCACCTGCCCTGGGTGTTGGGGGCAGGCAGCTCCCCCCCAGCCCTGCCCTCCTGCCCCGTGCTGTGGCGGGGTGGATGATGGCAGACTGCTAAAGAGAAGCCAGAATTGTTTGCAGAAATACCACAAACCTGTATTTGCTATTCACTTTCTAATTTCTGGGATATGCCTTATTTAATCAGCACTTCTCTATTTAACCTCAAATTAAGTAAAAACTGGAATAGAGGGGAAATAAGAAACTCTTTATATAAACACTCATGTTGAAGGGTAGACACCCTGACAAAATTCAGGCAGCTCAAAATGAGAGATGACACTCTGTCCTTAATTTGTACCAGTGGGAGAAAGGATGTGAAAGGATGTAAGTCGGGCACAGAGTATCAGCTGGGATTTGTGTTCCTGCACACATCCAAATGTTAACAATGAACTTAGTCTTTGAAGTTTTCAGAAAAAAAACTCTTAAGGAAGTTAAACATAAATCTGTGCTCTGTAAAAATTTTACTTTGATAACAATCACCAGTTTGCATTAATTAATAAATGTAACTTAATTTACTTTTCCATTTTAGAACATTTATTTTGGCTGCCAAAATGTTTTTTTAGAAAGCTTGCTAAAGAACATGCAAATATGATGCATACTGCACATCTTTAAATATATGGTTGCACTGTAGCAAGTTTCTAATACATTAAATACTGAAAAAACCTTTACATTTCCTTTGGGCATTAAATCACATTCTGGATTAAAAAATTTGCAAACCTATAGTCTCTTTCCTTTTTGGCTAAAGGTCAAAGCTAGTTTTTACATATGTAAATAAAAATCATCAAATAAATAACTATTGTAAAATTTTTTCTTTGTCTCTGATTAAACCATTTAAATTTTCTCCTTTAATATGCCTCAGTTTACTCAATGGTTTTTACCCCTCTTAATTTTCTTGTCCAGATGTAAAATCCCAAAACAGGGATGTGTAGTAAAATGTTAACTTGGTCTTATCAATAATACTGCAATACTAAGACGCAAACCAAGGATACTATATGATTCTATGATACTTAATGTTATCGGTTTAACAATTCACATTTTAAGTAGTGATAGCTGACTTAGTATAGGATACAACATTCCAGCTGTTTGCTTGTTTGTTTTTTTTTAATAAAATAATACCTTAATTTATTTGTATTCCACCGGCATGAATACATTCATTGCAAATTGCATGCACATAAAAGGGAATCCATTTGTAAACTACATAATATCTTAACAATAAATAGTGTTTGATCTAATACATGATGGTAGTGCATTTCTTGTTAAAACTGCAAGCCTTTACCAAAATGAAAACAAACTCTTATTCTCCTTATAAATATTTTAAATATTTTTTAAGTACATTTCATACCAAGTATATAAAAATAGTATTTTTAGATAAATTAAGAGGTTTCATTTACATGACAAATAACGTGCAACAACTAACCACTCTCTACCAGCTCTATTTGGTTGATTGTCTAGATGACATGCAGCGATAATTGTCCCTTTGCCTTCACAGAACTGACAAACAGACCAGCAGGACCCACGATCACCTGAAGCAAACAGTGCCATAGATATTGTTTGGGAACAACAGTCAGACACTCAGGGAAAACCTTTGCTTCGATGAACAAAAGCCACCCCTGACAGTTCTTTTGTCCTAGACTTCCAGCTGCTCTGACCCTCAGGGTCTTTGGACTATCACAAAAGTCTGCCAAACAGACCAGTAAGTTATATCTGTATACAAAATGCTTTTCAACATGCTTCTAGAATCTAGAATTTTTTTTTTTTTTTCTTATAGTATGAACTGGCAATACCTTTTCTTACTTTCTCTAAATCTGAATTTTCATGTTTGTACATCTCCATGATCGCTAGAGAAAAGGTCAAATAAAGCAGTCATGCAGTACTCTCTAAATGTAAAACTGGCAGCTGTGGAACGTGCTTCGAGTACCACTTCACTGTTTCTCATTATACGTCTATGGCTTGGTAATCTTTATCTTTAACATCCCTTGTGCTTGTCACAATGTCTATCGGGAAATCTGGGGTCTGTGCAGAAACTACTCCGGCTGTTCCTTCCAGGTCCCACGATCCTGGCAGATTCTCAAGGCTTAGCGAGCTGATTGCTCCTTGGCTAAAGCTACCTTCCTCAGATCTGCTGGGGAGCACGAGGTGTAACGATGTCTCTGATGAAGAGCATACTGATGAAGAAAGAGTTGCTGAAATAGACTGAAGAGGAGTCAAGGTAGTGTCTGAACGGGGAGAGGTGCATCTTAAAAATTGCAAATTGTCTTTCTGAATTACCTGATACTGGGAGGGGGAATTATGAAGGCCCGGTGTATAATAAAATTCACCGTCCATAGAATTTTGCAGGTTGGGTTCAGTTCTTTGGGGACTGCTGCCTACAGAGGACAGATCTGTATTCCAAATATCACATAACGTGTTGCCGCGGCAAAGTTGTGCTTTGGTACAAGTAAAGTTCCCAGCTTGCATGTGTGTGCAAGGTTGATGTGTAGTCCAAGCCATTCGAGACTTCAGACTTTCCATGGTAGGACTTCGAGACATGCCGTGCACAGCACAGAGCCCAGGAGGCTTCTGGGATGTGAGCAGGTTCTCCAGAAGGTGCATCACATTCTTCATATCCTTACTTAATTGTGAGACTTCTTGAGTTAAAGTTGTCACCTGTTATGGCAGGGCAAAATATCACAGTAGTTATTTATGTGGTCATGCCTGAAATGCACGTATACATATGTTTTTTCCTTCTAACAATATCAGCTTTGATCTGTGGCACAATGTCCTTACTTTAAAGAAATATACTCTACTAATATATGTGTGGGAAATAGTCCATTCATCTATCTTACCATAGCTACATGTTACACTTCCTGTGGCATATTGAAAATAATTAAAGCAACTCAGTAAAAACATACGATGGAAACACCGTAGGCATAATTCACCTGATGTGAAATGATACTCTGTATATAAAGAATGGCCTTAGGGTCAGAACCGAGATGACTTCCAGTGGCAATATGACATCAATAGCTTCTTGATAAATCATTAAATGTTTTAATACGTAAACCTTTTTTATTAACCAATGTTATACTGATGAATGATGAAAAAATGAGATCTTGTGAAATCTTCTTTAGAAATACACGTGAAATATACTGCTGTCTTCATAGTAAAATAAAAGAAACCCATACCCAAAGTTGTTGAATGCAAGTAGTAGTTACGTGAAAATCTGGTGGACTACTACTAAAACCAAAACCAAAAAAAAAAAAAAAAGAAGAAAATAGACTGGAAACTCTAAAAACCACTTGCTACCTCTAAACATTTAAACAATATAACAGCCTGTGAAAGACTTTTCTTCTGTGTAGTTATGTTTATGCTTGAAAGGTTTTGCATATAACACTGAGAGAGCTAGTAATCCATAGCATGGATTACTCTGGTGTGTGTGCAGAAGGAAGAATCATATTTTTTATTAGACTTTATTTTTTTTTTCTGCTAATGCTGAAACCACTGATGGTATCCAATTAATTACATGAATTACGTGAAGGCTTTCGTATGCGCAGATTTGCTGCTTTGGATAGGGATCAGACTCACAGGTTCTGAATTTGTGTTTTAAAGTAAATTGGTATATGAAAGTTAATGGGGACATTCATTAGGACATTATAAGGCCATTTTGGGAAATGAAAAGCCTAACTCAAACATTTTTTATGTCACCCACTCACCATTTTAAATGTGTTTGCCTTTCCTTTTTCCTGTTGAGAGGTAGAAATGAACTTTGTCTCCATGGTAGCTAATCAATCTATTTTAGGTCAAACCATTGTCATTACTGTTAAATAGAGTTTCTTATACTGATGCTAGGGAAAGTACTCTGTTGAAAAAAAAGACATGACTGTACATTTATCTTCAGAAGGATAAACCACCTGTCAAAAAGAAAAAAGGCTAATTTAGGGGGCCTTTCTTTGCCCTGAAGTAAAGGCACCGCCAATTAGGTGCCCTACACAAATTAATTTTCATGTAATCAGAAATACAATTTTCATTTTTCTGACAGGATAGTTCCAAATAAATCTATTGGAAAGGCTGAAAAAGCCATTTCAGGCTGAGATTGACTGTGTTATGATTTGCCCAGGGAAGTGGTTGAGTCGCCATCCCTGGAGGTGTTTAAAATACATGTAGATGCGGTGCTGAGGGGCATGGTTTAGTGGTAACTTGGCAGTGCCAGGTTAATGGTTGGACTTGATGATATTAAAGGTCTCTTCCAATGAAAAAAATTCTATGATGCTATGATCTTACGCGGGGCTTTACTATAGGCACTATAAAGACGTGCCAAGTCAAAAGGGAAGTAGGAAGCTCCAGTTACAGCTCCTATACATCTACTCCTTCCTCTAAACTAAGAGCTCAAACCCATCCTATTGTTTAATAGTTTTGTAATAATCACACTGCCGCTGGAGGAAAAATGCTTAAAGGGAGGAGGCTCTTGGGTGGCACATTCCAGGATCTCTCTCTGCCTCTCTTTCTACCTCTCTTTCCTTCTGCCTTGTTACTTAAATCACAGTAGATAGAAAATAAGCACGAGATCTCCTTCTGGCACCTGAGGTTAAGCCTTGAATGCCTGGTAGCTCATTTGTACTTCAGTTAATGGAAGGGTTTAAAATATGTTAAGAAAGTGATTTGTGAACAGGCTTCCTGTGGGGTTAGAGCAGCCAGAGAAGGTTCTTGGTACTGTCAGACTGTAGGGAACACAGTCAGATTTCTGAACAAATCAGCCACGCAGGAACTTCTGTGCTCCATTGGGAACTGGGAGATGGCATTGCAAAACCTCGAAAAGCTTCTTTGGGAAGAAGGTGGGAAGAAGGACAACAAAACCCATGGCTACCTAGATTCAGTGGCCATCAGTTTTTTTAGGAGCATCACTGTCCCCTACTCCTAGCAGATAAAGCAACTTTGTTTTCTGTGCCTAATTTCCCAACTTGCATCTATTTTACAGGGTTTTCTGCAGTTGGTGCAGATAGGAAGATTGATGCTACCTTGTGAGTATGCACCTTACCCAAACTGTGAATGCTGTGTGAAAATATCTACAGCTTTTAAATACCTTGTTTGGTTTGGTCCATGTTTTTCTCTTCCATTTCTGATTACTTAAAGGCTTTTTAAAAGTTTAATTATTCTTTAATATGTTTCTTTTGCTAATTCATTGAGACGATACAGCAAAAATCCCAGTGTCAGTACTTGTGGCAGTCCTGAATTTGTTAATTACAACTTGCTTTAGTGCCCAGATACTATTTTTGACCTATCAGCTAGTTCTTAGAGTGCTGTCTTCTCATAAGCTTGTTCTCGCACAGTCACAGGAACGGACCTGATAAACTGGTCTTTGATATATGCTTTAATAGCTTCCAGTAGTATGATAGTTTAGGATCCAAAGTTTTCATGCCAAATTTCCTTAGAAATTGACCACCATTTAGTGAAATCTATTTAGACCAATACTGCTCTACACATAGGCTAAGCAAATATGTAATTTTCTGGATCATTTAAAACCTTTTCTGAATTTTACAAACTGTTAATCTTACTGGATTAAACCTCCAATATATGTACTACTATTAATTACCATCTATATGTTATTATACTTATATACTGACATAGTATGCTATTACTGTTACTATCAATACTATACTGTTTATGCTATCTTTTTTACACCCGGCAGAGATTCTTGGGAAGATGCAAACAAGCAGGTGTAACAGGGAACAATTTTATTGATAGTGTTAGCAATTGCACAGTACTCCAGAAAGTGCAAAAGAGCAGAAATTAAAAGCAAAAGAAATTTTAAGTCTATGAAACAGAAACTGAAAGAAATACAGTTTCCTTCTGAGCAAAAGGACTAATTCCTTGCATGCTGGTAAGGCTGTTCTCGTTTCAGGAGTTCAGGGATTATTGCTGGGCAGTAGAGCTAGTTCTACAAATGGTTCCCACTGTGCTAGGCAGACAGCTTTAAAACAATCTGTGAGATCTCAAATATACTTGAAATGCTGCCTTAACAGTTTCTAGGATGTGAAAAAGATACTGCAATGTTTCCTGATATAGAATCTGAGATTTATACAGTTAGCTTGAATTAGCAAGAGGTGCATCTCAGGCTGGTCAAAAGCAATGCGCTGGTACCTTTTTAGTAGACTGTTATAAAGAAAGAATATCTTTCAAAACAGAGGTTAAAAAACAGATTTTTTTTTTTTTAAGGACTTTAATAATAACATTTTCTGATTTAATAATAACACTTTCTGATGCCCTGACCCATATAAGTTTTAGTAGTTGTATTTTGCATTTTCAAATTGCTTTGACAGTTTCAGTAGAAAAAGTATTTTTCTTTACTACCGGTATTGTGCAGTTTGAATACTTTGTTCCATGTTGTTAAGTAGGAATGGAGGTGATTGTATTTAAACCTTTCCATAAAAGTGATTAAAAGCTCTACAAAGATGACGATGGGGATTGTTGCTTTGCTTAAATGGTTTCTTTGTTTTTCCATTATATATTCCAGCATTTAAAATTTTTTAATGTTAAATTTGTACTAGAATTCCTACCTCTCATCACTGTTCCTGCATAAATCTGGAATAAACCTTTTGTTTTCTGATTAGACGCCTAATACATTGGTATGTTATTCTCTCTATGGTTTACTCCCTTTTGCAACTCAAACTTCATCCAGACGTCTTCCTACCACGACTCTTTCTGAACACCCAAAGAAGTGAAGAAGAAAATTTTCTGCTTGAGAAATGAAGTTGCATTTTGGCAGCGCGGGGAAGCTGCCTGGCTTGCACTGCACGTGGAAGCTTCTCTGTTCCCCTGCTTGGTGTTTCATTGCTTCTTCTATTCTGGTGCTTCATAAAGTCAAGGCGACTTTCAGCCAGAATAAGTTGTCTTTCAAGGCTCAGATTAACTAGCTGCTGATACTCTATTTCCCAGGAAATGCATTGTTGAATGAATGAAATGAGAACTGAGCTGAGACAGACTTTTCACTGATCATCTGTCAGCATCTCTGTGGCCATTGGTATTATGGTGACAGACATTTCTGATTTAATGGCAGTTTAGGCAAAAAGCTAGTTGCAGAAGAAAAAAATCCAGCGCAGCTAATCTGAGTTCAGATTAAATATATAGGATTTGTGTCAGCTTCAGTGAAATAAATCCAGAAATCTGGAAGGAAGGCTGTGAAATTGCTGGTTTCTCTGCTGACTCAGTAGCCAGCTCTCAGGTAGTTCCAGGGCAAGCACTCTGCCTGGGTAAATTAGGACAGTAAGATTATTGCTATTGCTATTAAACAAGTAAGGACAGAACAGAAAAGTATAAAGGACTAGGCAATTTAAGTGTATTCAAGTCAACAGGGCTCCCATGAAATTCAGTCTAGAAAAAGGGTTCCTAAACTCCCATTCTAATAATAATTTGTGGCTCTTCACTGTTGGATGTGGATACTGCCTTCAGGTTGGCGTAGAATCAGGACAGTATCAGCATGATGGTGGCAATAAGGAAACCAGGTTTGGAAATTACTGCTTCAAGGACGTCAGAAAGTATCAGGGACAAACTCTGACTGACTGGCTACTGACAGAGCAAATGGAGGATCATGGAAATCCCAGGTGGCTGGGAGAACAGAAGCTGTTAATGTGTACTCTTGAAAGAAAGCCTGAAGGTTGTATATATGATATCTGGCAATAATATTAAGCAAACAATTTCTATAAGCACCTACAGGAATAGCTAAAAGAGAGCAGATGGCATACATTTCTCAAGAATAAGCTATGGCAAAACGATGTAATTCTCTAACTGAAAAGCTGGTTTAGTAGATAAGAAGAAACTGTAGATGTAATATATATCTTGTCAGAATACTTCTCAGATGTTACTGGCTGCATGACATTCTTCTAAACCAACTGAGAAAATATGACCACAATGTAACCACAGTGACTTGGATTCATACATGACTGAAATGGTTTATGATCAGTAGTTTGCTGTCATCCATGGACATTTCAAGCCATTCTTTTTAGCAGCCTATCCTGATCTGTTTTCATTTAATTTTTATTTTTAATGGCTAGATGGAATTCATGTTCACTTTTAAATATCAGTAATATGAAATTCAACAAAGATAAAAGTTAAACTTTATATCTGAAAAGAAAATATCAGAGGCATGAATATAAGTATAATATTCTGCCTATGCAGAGTATTATAGAAAAATGTCTATGGAGTTTTGCTGAATCACACTTTGAAGGCATGAATCATGCTCCCAGGATATATCAAAAGCATTTTGTTTTCTTGGACACAGGAAGGGGGTTCTCTTCACTAGGAATTACTTAGGCTGGTGCAGCTTGATATTGTGTACTTTGTCAGTGACTTAAAAAGATCTAACCAAAGAAAATCCAAAAGAAAATGCTACCAATGAGTTTTAGAAAATGTGGTGGCTGAAGAAAGAAGGAATTTAGTTTGTTGAGATCTGCTGGAACAGTATGTTTCCAGAGTAAATTGGTTTTAGGAGAATGGCAAACAGCTTTTTCTTACACCTTCTAGGCACAAGAGAAAAAGCAGTGAACTTGCATACCAATGGAGATTTACATTTAGATGTTGGGAAAATAGATCTTTACAGTACAGGAAGGTTTTGAAATGACTGTTAGAGAGGTAACTGGATAATTGTCGTCATCTCTTATGGTAGTAATATTTTTTACTCAAATCTGAAATCAGCTTTTGTGCCCACTTGATTTTTACACTGCATGGCTTCCTCTTTTGATTCATTTCTTTGTCTCAGGTGCCTTTCTACCAAGGAAAAGTGCAAGAGAGACACCATAGCATATAGGACCTATGCCATGTATGTGCCGTATGTCCTACTTAAAAAAGAAATTAACCTAAGCTTTAGAGCATCGCCATTTTTGTTACCTTCATCTGCCAATAGCTATTAAGATAACATTAAAAAAAGAAAAAAAAAATAACTGGAAAGACTACTCTATAATCATCAAAGTACAAGAGCAGAGATGCAAAACAACAGGGTAGGAGTTCTTTGGAAATATGAATGTTAATGTTAAAAGGAAAATATATTTTTACGAATCTCAGTAGACAAAAAATGTGTTTATTTGGTGTTTGTGGTTTAGAAAAAGCTCTTGACGCAAATAATACTAGGTTTTATGTCTTGACTTTTATGTTAAATTTACATAGCTAATATCCGCAATGGATAATTAGTTTTAATTGGTTTTCATTATCAATAAATGTCATTAGTTCACTTTTTGCCACATTTTTCTTGATTGAAGGATGTTTTCCAAAGTGAATTATTGGGATAGCCTTGCTGAAAAATAATTTCTCTCATGTGATAATATACTTATGAACTTGTTACAAAGAACATCTTTTTAACTACTGTAAGTCAGGGGAGTTCTTTATCTGAATTCTTGAGCTGCAAATTGAACTTCAACAATACTTCCCCTATGTAAAACTGAAGGCCTGATTCACTTGACCAAATTTTCTTCATTGGCACTGATTATAGAATGACTGTTTCCATTGTATGTTTTGCTTAAAAAAAAAAAAAGCTTTTTTTTCTTGTCCTGAGAGGAGAATGAGACTGATTTTTGCAGCTGGGTGTGAAATATGTTTTAAAATAATTTATTTATAGAATTTCTTTAGGTGATTTTGAAAATAAACATATTTATTTAGGATTGTTCCTTTTGTCAGATGAAAGTGAAATATCTCTGTGAATGCATTTTCTCTGTTCTAAATAAGTGCCAAATGCTTATAGTATTTTAAGCACTTGCATCTAAAAACCCTAAAATTAAAAATAGCTGAATTTCCACTAACTACTCCAACATGCAGCTAAATAGAAGACCATTTTCTAGTACAAAACCTGACCCTACTCATCTTTCCTCATGTTTGTTTGTTTTTCAGTTGAATGGGAGAAATGTCAGTACTCTGTTCATTATACTGTTCTAGTACTGTAATTGGGTCTACTGGTGTGGTAAAGTAGGAAATCAGCCTCCGAATTCTGAAGCTGAAGGAGGCTGCACTGGAGCTGGGTGGCATATGGGAAAAACAGGGGAAATGACAAAGAAATGTTTGTCTGCATGCACTGCGCAAGATGTCCTATATATCTGAGTGTGAAATCATGTAACTGTGTCAGTGAATGCAGAACATGTACATGTGCACTCTGCAAATAATGGGAGAAAAATTATGACTAAAATTTGGGTATTTTCTTATTTTTAAGTGGTCTATGTTTTAAAGAATTCAGATTTGGGTTTTGGACGTTGAATCAAAGTAGAAGTATTTCCATGCTCTTTTCATACAGTTGCATTCAAATGATAGAGAGCTAAAAGCCTAGCAGGATACAGACAATGGGACAATGATAGGCAGGTGCTTTAATCTAGACTTATGGCCATCTGTATATCTTGGAAAATCTGCTTGGTGGTTTTGTATTTTTACTTCTGGGCTCCTTAGTCACTGTGCATGATTGCACCAGGTAAATGGTGCCTCTGAAAAAATGCTTACTATTTAGATAAACTCATCTGATCAGTCTTTGCAGACAAATGCTTTGGAAAGACCAGGCTGGGTATACAGATCTCTGCAAAGGAAGGATACATACTTGTAAGGCAGAAGACCTGTTCCTAAATTCTTGCTCTGCCTAATCTGGAGCAGGTCCTTGAATTAAGCTTTCCCCAGCTCAGAGAATGTGCCATGCTCTTGGGTATACAGTCACTTAATCTTGAAACTATTGCTTAAATAATTGCATTTTTACAGGAGCGAGAACCTGAACCTTAACTATTGTGCCGTCCACAGTCTGAACATACTGAACTATAATGAAAGTCATACCTTTTTTATTCAGTGATTATTTAGACTAACTGGAATGGGTAAATAGGGTAGGAGATTAAGTAGTGTTATTCCACTCCAGCTTGCAATACTAAACCAGAGGGAAATTCCCTTTTATCAGCTTGAATCTCATTCAGGCTTAAAATGAGAAGTGAGGCTAGGTGAGGGAATGAGGAAGCTGGGCAACTGGCTGAGCAGCCAAACCATGGAGCTATACAACAGGAATCTGGGGTGTGGTCAAGTTTCTCTCACATTACCTAATGTGACTTTGGAGCCTACCATCCTTAGAGGAAGTCTGTGCATCCATTAGTCCTAAAGTTAATACATAAAAAACTCTGAGAAGTAAAATCAAGGCTCTGTCATTTGTTAGTCCCATTCTTAGGTAAATGAACTTTCCTTTGGATTATGTAGTGAACGTCATATGCCTAAAATACTGCCAAGAGCTCCACTGGGTATCTAAGATGGGTAGAGCTTGTTTTGTAGATTTATCTCTGGGGTAACTCTTTTTTGCTTTGCTTTGCTTTGCTTTGCTTTGCTTTGCTTTGCTAACAATGAACTGTATTGAATGTCTGAATGGGAAGATGCAAGTCTTTGTTCCCCCAATGAACAGCTGAAATGTTTTTAAGCTAACCAGTGAACTGTTGTAATACAATTGCCTTTCATGAAAGCAGTTGTTGATTGACTTCTGATCTCCACTGGAAAATATATTAATGATAGTGTTTGCTGCTGTTGGCTACTTGTGACCTGTTTTCTTGTATTTTATTTTTCAGGAGGAGGTTGCATGTCTTAATAGAGAAGTTAGTTTCTAACTGCTGGTATTTTAACTACTGCTGGCAGTTTGCTGCAGCATCAGTCATAGTCTTCCATTAATGGTCATTATTGAGTGATGGAATGATGAAAGCACTGGGTCTACAAATATTGTTCAATGTTTCATATAACAACAAAAAGCCCAAGGAACAGCTAGTGTATTCCAGTAAGGCTACTCATAGGCTCATTTGGGTAAGTACCAAGTCAATATTGTCAGTTCAGAAACTCCAGAAGGGGCATGTTTCAATACATGTAGAATACGCAATTAAGCAGCCTTACAGTCATGCAGTTTTTTCAACGTAAATTTTAATCCATGGGAGGACGTGGAGGATATCCATCTGTCTCTGGGATTTGAGCCCAAAATGTTACCTATGAAATCTAAATCTACACCAGTTTAGAATTGCTCCTACTTTTTTTTTATGTTCCAGTCCAATATTTGTCCATATTGCATGCCCATGCATTGTCCCATTGAATTGAGAATTCTCAGGCATATAAATGTTTCTATGTTGAAGACTCTTGCTTAGTCAGAATGCAGAACACTGTTTTCTTTGCTAGGGGACTTAGAAAACAAAATATGAGCTTGGAGAGTAGAGAATACTCCTTCCAAGTACTGCAAGGCACCAACAACAATCTTCATCTTAAGTATGTCTACACTAGTGTAGATGTACTCTATGTGATGTACTCTATTCAGCATGAAGTAAATTAATCTTAGAGATATTGCAAAGTTGAATATAAATGTTCCCTTAGGTTCCTAGACTAAGTCTGGTGTGTTTTCCAGAGTGTAGAGTTTTCTATAATCATTCACATAGCCTCATATATCTCTATAACCTTAAGTTCTATGAGGTTCTGTAATCAGAATCTCTGCTGTGACTACAGTAAGTACAACTATTTTCAGACTTTTTTCAACATTATTGTGTTATTTGTATCTTCTGGTTGCATTATTATTAATGTCATTTTATCACTAACCAGGATAGATGTAAATCAATTCAAGTGTTGCCAAAAGATGTCTAAAGCTACTAAAACATTGTTTGGCTTCCAGTTTTAGTACCTAGCACTCCGTGTTGGTGCAGACCTCAGACAGTTACGTAGTGTGAAAATAAATTCTGTCTCACACACCAAACTAGCAAGACTTCAGAATTTGGTGGTACTCTTTAAATCTCCAGAGATTCTCTTCCGTTTGCTTACAGGACTCCTAATACCTGCTCAGTGGACAGAGACTATAGATGAACCCAATTCTGTTACATTCCTGTGGAAAGAAGAGAAGGACCTGCTGGTGATGGCTACTTTTTGTCTGACAACCTAATGGTTGACTTGTTTAATGAAGAATCATTGGTTCAAATCCCTCTCTATCCCAGGAAAGATTGCAGAAGTCTTGGGAGGTAAGCACCTCTTATTTCAAGTGAAGTCTCACAGGTAACATACTATGTGAAAATATGGACTGATCACCCCCTCCTCAGTTTTAAAATAAAAGAGTGAACCATATTCAGAACAGTGAAATGTTTGTCTCTGGATTTTGGATTCTGTTTCCCTGTGTGGAAACTTTAGTGTTTTACTGTGTGTGGTCATATTTTCTTTTTTTATGTTAGTGTGAGCAAGCAAGTTGCATTACATTTTGTTCAGATAGTGTTAGGGAAAAATGAAGATTGGGCATGGGGGGAAATGACCTTCATCATGTTTCTTTCTTCTTTTGTTTAACTTACTGCCCTGCTCAAAGATTTATTTATTGCTTTTCACTAGAAAAACAATGACAACCCCAGAACTATTGCAGTTGAAATGTGTGGTTGATTCACAAGATGCCTGCCTTAGCACATCTGCCACCATGATGTATTTTCCAATTGCCTCTTGCAGATAACCATGCAATACATCTTCAAATTTTAAAAATACCTGGCATCTTCAAAGTCAAAAGGGGTGAATCAATATGACTTGTCTGTTTCAAAAGTATTACATAGGAAATACAAATTTCTATCATAATAGTGTTGTCAATGCTCATCTTGGAAGTATCTGTGAGTTCTTTGACCAAGCCTTATAAAAAACTCTAGACTATGAGGTGTGAGACTTTTGTCTGAACTCTACAGTTTGACCTACAAACAAGGTGATGCATTCATAGTGACTAACTAACCATGCATGCACTCTTAGCTTAGGACATTTAAGTTATCTGACCAAGTTAACCTGACCCAGGATGAAAGATGCTTACAGGCCCAATACTTCATATATGGAAATAAAAAATAACTAGGTTAAGTGTACACAATATAGAAGGGAAAATAAAATAAAACTTCACATTTCTGGTGACCAGAGATCAGGAAAAAAGAAGTGAAACTGTGTGGTTGGACTTATTTAAATATTTCCTTATGTGGAATCATAAGAAATTGTCTCTGGTACTGAAAGACAGAGTATGCTGGGAACAGATTTTAGTCTTGCAGTATAGCTGTGAAGTTAAAGTCTGATGCTTTCACCTTGTTAGCCAAAGTACTGCAGTGGCTGGATATGTGAAACAGTTTAGCCAGAGAACATCTGCTTTTTGGTTTCGGATAGATAGTTGGTTGCAGGTTGGAAGTTATTAGAAGGGAACAATAGAAAACATCACTGAACAATATTGGCCCTGCATTCCTCAGGTCATACTGCTTGAGTAGGAACGGGTGAACTCCTGTTTCATTCTAAATAGGCACAGGTAAAGTGGTTTGAAATGTTTGATGTGAATTTGAACATTACTGGATTTGCATTTCATTCAAGGAAATTCACCAAAAGCATAGCATTCACCAAAACAAGAAACATTTGAAGAACAGATTTGGGGAAAGAATGAGAGGAAAGAGAGAAAAGGAAGCAAATACTGAAGAGGATAAATTCTAAGAAAATTAGATACGCTAACTATGCTAACCTCACTTTGTTTTCAACTCTAGCACGTGACACAAACTTTATAGCTTTCACGCAGAAAATTAATCTGGGAAAGAGTTAAGAGCCCCAAACTGTCCTAAATGTAGGAACCCCATCCAGTTTTGCAAGCTTGTTTATCACACATTTATCATATTGCCAAGTTTTCTGAGTTTTCTCCAGCATTCCTCAAATCATTGTTAATATCCTTGAACTCCCATGAAAGCTCGTTACCTCATTATTAAGCCTGCTGATCTGCTGTTTGGTCTCTTCTGCTTTGATAACAAGCACAGCAGCACCAATTTCAGCCTCTGAAAATAATTCAAATGCATGTAAATGAGACAAGTATAATAACTTGGAAACAGCAAGGCTATTCTTGCACTTACCCAATGCTTTAAATTTAAACCTAGTTTGCACTTGGATTGAATGAAAATAAAATCTTCTGTTTAATGTTCAGTGTATAATATGTAAGAAAAATGTGACTAATAAAGTTTGTACTTCTCTCTTCAGTCTGAACCTGAAAGGACTGAAAATGGCAACCCTAGTGCCAACCGTGTGACATGTCAACTGTTTTTAAAAATCGTAGGCACAATTAAGCTTCTATTACTATTTTTCTCTTTGGCTTTAAGAGGAACAAAATGCGTCCTAATAGCCTCCGTGCAAAAAGCACATAACTGCGTGAGGACTGTTTACTTGTAAAAGAGGGAATGTTGGAAACAGTCTAAGCTGCACTAGTTGTGTCACTTCAGCATTAGTCCACTGGTCTCCCTCTCTGTCTCTTTCTCTTTTTTTTTTTTTTCCCCCCATGTTGACGTGCTCTATTCCTTTGTGATGCTGTTTTATCAGCGTTTTCAGAGTGCAAGTCATTCAAGGCTTCCTAAAACCTCTTACTATTTGAGGTTTTCACTCTTCAACCTAGGTACTTCTGTACTCCTCCACTTCTGTAAATATTTTTAACAAAAATTGAGAGCCAAGTTTGCGTATAGCTCTTTATGAATTGGGTTTTTTTGTTTCAATTTGGTGTTAGAATGTTTTTGGGTTGAATTTTGTCCTTGTGTTTAGTACCTTCCATGCCCAAAATTTTAGGAGCATGAGGCTCCTGGCTGATCCTATAGTACTGCTGGTAAAATACAATGCAGAACTCTTTGCAAGCTGTATTATCATGACTGTCTGTTAGCAGGAAAACAACAAATGGCCTTCGGGAGCCTGATGTATTTTTCTACAGTACCAATTGTGGTACTGAAATGGTACTGAAAGTACAGATATACGTTAAATCCATTTATGCCACTTCTGAGAATCGAAGAAACAAAGGGGAACAAAAAGCAGTTATGAAACCTGTTTTCTCTAAGGAGTGATTTTCCCAGGCAAAACTCACCTCCAATTGTAGGAGATAACCTGGATTCCTGCCTGGACTGATCAGAGCTGAAGTCAAAGGTTTGGCTTTCCTCATTATGGTTTCCATCTTCAATCCCATCAACAATTCTGTTGAGAAAAATTAGAGTGATGAAGCAGTTTCATAAAGAGTTTCATAAACATCACATTCATAATTATGCTGTCAAAATTACTCCTAAATGGCACATTTTTAAGCAATGGTAAATTTTGCACAACATTAAGTTTAGAGAAAAGTAAAAACTATTATATTGGTATAACTTCTTGTGAGTCACTAAAGATGAAACTTACTTTTAGAGGAAGGAATGTGAGGCCAAACATAATTAACTGAAGTTTCAAAATTTTCATGACTTCTGCAGTATATTCTGGGTCCTAACAAAACCTGTATTAAATATGGTTTGCTTTTCATCTCTAAAGTAATCTCTTGCTGTTCTTTCTTTTACACAAACTAAAGATGCTTCACTATGCTCACGTGAAGTTTAAATCTCCCTGCATGTTAACAGTCAGGCTTTTATATTAGGCTTAATTAGGCAGAGCCTAAGCCTGAACATAATATATTTATGAAAGCATCTCTGTAAACCACAGTCAAAAATGTTGTTGCCATGCAAATAGCTGTTCTCATATTCGGTTAAAGCTAACTAGCTCAGGCAGAGCAATCTTGTTTGCAGTTGGGTATAGGAACATGTGTAGACCAGCCTGCAATGTCCCAGTTACATTAGAATCGGTATTGGGTCGAACTACTAGAAAAGGTATTTTTGTCAGTAATTTCTACTCATGCATTGCAGTTGACCTCCAATTTGCAGTGTCAAGAAATCCAAAGAAAAGAAAATAAACATTTTATGCAATAATCAAGTGCTACATACAAATAACAGAAAACTGATATTGGAGGAATCAATACACATTATTAAAAATATATAATTATGAATATTTTTTGTTTTAATTTATAATAAATTATGCTATAAAGAGAACTGTTTTAACGTCAATGAAAGTGACTCAGAAAACTGCCAATTGACAGAGGCGGAGCATCAATTTCTTGTTTTGTCCAGAAACAAGATTCAGAATTTGTCTTACAGTAGGCAGTGAGTTAAATACTAATCTGGAAGGGCTAAACCAGACAGTTCTTGGCCTCTCAGTCAATGCTGATAATTTTGTGATGATGGAAATTAGACTTTTCGTCTTGACTGAAAATGTTTGGACAAAGGAAGAACAGACAACACAGAGATACTTATAATGTATTTCGCTTGAAAGACCCATGTGACTTAGAGCTCTGTGCACATACTATATATTCTTGTCTTGCCTGGCTCTTCATGTGGGTTTAGGGCTATGTGTCATGTCTGAGTGTTCGTGATGCCAGCTGGATGTTACTAGACTTCAGTCTAACCTTAACCAGCCTCTGGGAGGAGATGAGACTCAAACTTAAGTGCTTGAGCTGCTCTGGCCTATACTGTTATCTCCAGCTGAAAACCTGAATGATTACTTTGTTTGAAATTTGCTATAAAACCTATTTAATGTCATCTGGCCTCACTGCTTCAAAAAGCAAATTTTAAACACCAATACCCCTTTCGCAGAGATTTCTAATTATATAAATGGCTAACATTTTAACTGCCTTTAAAGTACACAGGGGAAAGCCTACTCAGACGTGACTTGAAATTTATAGACACTATATTCTTCAAAGTGTTTAAAGATTCAGACTAAAAAGAAACCATATTAGCAAAAATAGCTAGTTCTGGAGAGCCAAAAGACAGGCTTCTATGTGGGAAATATGTAATAGCGAAGATAGAAAGAACTGGCAGTGTAGTACCATAATCTAGTGAGTTGAAAACACGAGGGGGCAAAAGTAATTGGTAAGTCTCACCCCTTTTTGAGTTAGCTATTGTACAGCCCTGAATTTTCTCCCAAAGGCAGACAGTTCCACTCCTAGAAGTCAGAAAGTCAGGAAAGCTTAACATGTGACCTCTTCTATCCAGCTGATCAGGGCTAGAGTGCACTCATCCATGTGGGTCTGAGCAGATTCAAATGCATAAATGGCTCCTCCTAGGACTGTCTTATTATCACTTAGACCTTCCTTTTGACGCTCTTCTACTTTATAGGCAGTACCCAAAAAGTGATTGGGAAGACTATGACTGTATCGTAGAAGTTAGGATGCTGGCTTCTATTCCTTGCACCAAAAACTATTTAGATACTTTACCTAGTCTCTGTGCTTTATTGCCTTCGGTGTGGTGTACAAGGAAAGGACCTGAAGCACCAGTGAAGAGTTCTGGTTGGCTTACTTACATTCACAGTAAAACAAGTTTCTTAAGCAGACAAAGTGTATTTCCTTGACAAAGTATGGTTATACACCTCACAACTGCACTGACTGGACATTTCAACCAAAGTCTTGCCTTCCCATTACACTGCTGTCCAACACCAACCAAAAGCAAGGATCTTAATTAAGGTCTTATTTTCTCTTTAATCCTTACTAAGAAACATTTAAGGATCTTTTGAAAGTGGTTTTAACTTGTCAGTTTAAATGTTCTGATAATATAAACTCATTTGGAGAAATAATATGAAAGTGTTTTAGCTGGAAAACAAAGTCTGAAAAACACATATGTCTTTGGCCAATTTTCCAGCCTATTAATAGGATTATTCTGCTGTTATAAAATTATGAATGGAAATAGGCAATAATAATATATGTAACAATACTTGTTTCACATTTGCTGTTGCAGCCTTGGGTGCCAATGTCTTGCCACGTATATTCATAACAATAATGAGCAAGATCACATTTTGGCAGAAAATATGAAAAGTAGCTTTTCCCTGAATTACCACTTGTTATGCAAATGATAATGACCTTTACTCATAGCTGACCTGAACCAAATTCATATGAGGTCTATGAAAGAAATGAGAAAATATCCACTATGCATTTCAATTTTGCTAGTATAGAAGATGGTTTTCCACACATTATTTTCCCCTTTATTGACAAAAGTAAAATCAGTTTGTATCCCGCTCTTATTTAAAATGTAACTGTACTGATCAAGTTTATGATGAGGAGGAAAGATTTCTGTATCGTCTTCCATGTCCTTTTTATGAATGCGTCCTTAGGGATGGGTACCTTGGCAGACACAAACAAAAACTGTTCAAGCTGTGGCTATTTTGTGTTTGCAATGGCAAGTTGCTGAAACTACAACTTCTGCCTCTAGTCAATAATGGAAGTTCTTGAACATGTAAAATACTTCAAATTACAGAAACCAAAACTTGAGCTGGAAGATCAACCACTGCAGCTTCTTTTGTGTGAAAACGTGATTGTTATTTCTGTAAAAAACTGATCCCAAAACTCTTAGTTCTTAGTTAATTATTACATTGCAGCAATTTAGAAAGATACATAAATCACCTTACAGGTAACATACAAGTAACAAATTAAAATATTTAAAATTATACACTAATAATACCACTATAAACTATTATATGACTCTCGTTTATGTCAAAGGTCACAGCAAAACAGATTTTCTCAACTCTGTATTTTCTCCCTACATAACTTGCATTATCAGGTTTCCTTTCTCTAATGTAAAAGAACTCTAAATATCTTCTGAAATTGCTAGACAATAGTTTTCCATTATAGTTCTCTACTCCAGTAATTTTTGTATTTGCACAGCTACTCTGTAGTATCATCTACTTGCTTTCTAAATTGCTGTCTCTCTGATGGGCTCAGAATGTTTCACAGTGCTATTGTGGGAATGCATAGTATTATAGATGGACAAAATGATACCATAAAGCCAGACTATTCAAATTGTCATTTTCGTAATTGCTCAATACTTTCCCTTTTTACTGGTAGAAATACTTTATTTTGCAATACAGTCCTAGAGTCATAACATTCTGCATAGTGTGTAATAGTTCCTACAATAAGAGGACTTTTCCTTCTCTGTGACATGAACAAAGGTATCAACTATTAAAGAAAAATAAATATTTTATAATGTTACAATAATGATATTTTTTATAGGAGTTACATGATAGAGAAGAAAATAACTGTTCGTAACTACTACCTTGGGCTCAGGTCAGGTGGGCCACTGGTGGTCAGTGCTGAAAGGTGTAACTTAAGGTTTTTCTCCTTCCTTCTGGAGTAGTAATGAAGCTCTGTTTCGTGTTTGGTTCTTGAGGGGTTTGAACTGCAAGCACGGATGGGTGAATGAAAGGGCACCGTTCCTGAGGCCAACTGCTTAAAGTTTCTCCCTAGGTGGCTTTTATTGCTTCCAGCCTTCTTCTGCTGAGAGCAATTTGTGCTTCTTGTATGTATTGGTGAAAGGGTGCTGCTGTCCTCTTCTCCCTCCTCATCCTCGTCTTCATCTTCCACAATTGAAGGGAGTCTCTTCTTTATATTTCCATTTCCCTTGAGTTCTGTCTAATATAGTAGATAAAACATACTAGTGTAAAAATCAGAGCCTGATGTTGCAGAAACACAATTTCTTCTGTTTCTTCCTGGAACAAACCTAAATCTAGCACAGCTTTCATTTCTCATTACAGATAGCTCTTTTGGAACTCTTCCATAGTTTCCCTCCTCAACTATGGCTATATGTGCATATGTGAGAAAAATAGAAACAAATTAAAAAGGTCACTAGCGACATAACCGGTGAACTCACTGCAATATGTTTTGTTACCAAGAAAGACTACATGACTAGTTCTTACAAGCCATGTGCCATATTTACACTTCAGTAGATTAATCTTGTTTTACTGAGGCATTATTTCTTTTGAATGTTACACTCTCAAACGCCTGGTGTTCCAAGGGAAAGAACTGAGGCTGGTAATTCATATAATTCCACGTCTTCATATGGAACCATTTATAATATATAAATAGCATTTATACCCATTCAGCTCAAGCCTGAATGTCCTCTGTATCCTTCTTAGTCATTGTAACTGAAACCACTGCTGGGACAGCAGGCAGATTGTTCAGTTTATACAAAGTCCCATTAGTGCTCTGTGGTGTGACAGTGTCAACTTCAGAACTGAGTCATCAAAAATCAGAGCTACATCTGGGTTTAAAAAAAAATGCAATTTGAATGCTTGATGTTGGAACCAAGGCTATTTAGAGGCAACATAGACCTGGGTTCTGTACTTTACGTACTAATTAAAGTGCAGTGTAAGAGAGCAATGTATTGTTTGTTGTTGTTGCATGGTAACCAAATGAGTGCTGAGATATGTAAACATAGAGCTCACGTCAGGATCAGGCCATAACTCAAAAATAGTCCCATTTATTCCCATGGTACAACTTACTGTATTTATTGGTAGTAGGTGAATGGACTAAGGCAGAATCAGGTTCCAGGTCAAATTAACAAACTCCACACATCTCAGTGAAGAGTACAGCCAGATGCAACTTCACGGTTTCAGAAAAGGTTCTTGTTCATTTCTTTTTCAGGCTACTCCTCTTAGTTGGCCTTGATTAAGGCACAGTTAACTTCAGATAGAAAATCTCAGATCAGCTTGTATAGTCAAATTTCCCACATTCAGGCCAAGTAAGATTGGCTTGGTGAAAAAGCAGATTTGGGGAATTTATCCAATTGTTCTAAGCGCATCTTAGTACCTGTCAAAACGTTTTGTAGCATGGGTTTAATTCTGCTGTGTGCTACAGCACGCTTCCATTGAGTGAATGCTTTTCTCTTAGTATACATTGACAGATTTAGTGAACTAGGTCCTTTCCGTTTGAGAATTATGACAAGGTAAGAATTTAAAACAGTGGCAAAAGACCAGCCTATATAAAATACCATAGCCTTCTTGTCAACTGTAATAGTCATCTGAAGGCTCTCACGATGATCAAATTGTAGACGACCTGGCACTGATGCAACCTATACTCTACAGAGAATGAGCGTTACCCGTATTCAAAATTTGGCTTGGGTAACCATGTATTTAAAATGCAGGTGCTATAGAAGGATATCCAAATCCAGCACCTGGAAGGAAAGATCATAAGCTGTTGCTCATAAAATGGACAGTGGCAAAACTATCTGCAGAATGCTATTTGAAGTCTCATTCTGAAACCATGGAAGTCAGCTGGAGTTTTTCCATCTTTTCTCTGGTCATAACTGTGTGCATGTTTCAAAGTCAAGCTTGGCATATTTAAAATGTCACTAACATACCTGAGATAGCGTAGACTTGTTTGATAATTTTGATATTACCTGAAAAAACAAAACAAAACAGAAAAGTAGCAAATATGTGCATCTGCACAGTATTGGCTTCCAAGAACATACAAATGTCTAACCAAAATATTTATGTTGATACAAGAAAAGAATCTCATGATAAAACAGCTGTTTTAAATTAAATTGTGTCATAGCACTGAACTAAGGACACTCCTTGGAAACAGATGCTGTGAGGAAAAAAAATTGTTTTATTTTTATTAAAAAGGTAGTTCCTGCAAAAATAACAAGTTGGGTCAAGGCTCCAAACCTGTGAATGAATGCAGATGGGTGAATGTATGCCTGGTGGGTTACAGTGTTGGTTTGATGGAATCCCATGCAGGAACAGTGCTCTGCTTTGACCCTACCTCTTTGTAGCTTTAGCTCCTGTGCCAGCCTATTCCTTACATGTAGATGATCTAACTAACTGTGGCATCTTTGGGGAATTTTCAAAGGCAGTGATGGAACTGAAGCAAGTAGGGCCAATATAATCTTGAGGGAGTTACACGCCTAACAGCTATTCAAGGTCATGACATTTTTCCATCTTGGATTAAATAGTGCAAAACAAAAAGCAAAACAAAAAAAAAGGGGGGGGGGGAAATAATGCAAGTTCAATGTGTAACTACTTCTAATAAAATCCACTGGAGCTGCTGAATAATATCTGTTATGAATATTCTGTTGTTTATTTGAATGTCCACACTTTGACCAGGGGCAAGTCTCTGACAACCTACATGCTGTATTTATAGGAAAATTTTAGTCTGCCAGGTAGAATTTTCAGAATTGATTTTCAGCTTTCCTAAACACACATGTCAAGATAAACAGTGGTTAACACCCATCAATTTTAAATTCTTAGCATCAGTTTATTATTCTCCAAACTCAAGTGGAAGAGGTTAAGCCTTTCTGGAAGTCATTGGGACTTCCAGTTTGTTTGATAAAAGTCTTCAAAGCTCCTAAATACACAAATTTTGGGCACGAATTTGGAAAAATAATTGTGGTAGGGTTTTTTGTTTTTGTTTTTGTTTTTTTTTTTTTTTTTTTTTTTTTT
>VYXH01011211.1:783376-849821 GCA_013397275.1 Burhinus bistriatus | reverse complement strand
GTTTTTTGTTTTTTTTTTTTTTTTTTTTTTTCCTCCTGAGCACATGTTAATCCTGATTGCACATCTTGAAAACAGAGACAAAGAAGTCATTAGATGGGTGTCTCCTAGATGTCCTGGTGGCATTTCCCACAGCCCTGCTGGGTTCTTTCAGCTGGGCTGGGTTTTCAGCTCTGTGACCAGTTGGTAGTACTGTCCCCCGGCTGCAGGACCTCTCTGCTGCCCATCAACACAGCAGCCACAGCCCCCCATCGGTCCTCCTCTGCTCTCAGTGTTACCCTTGCTGATCGCTGCAGCTGGGAGAAACTGGCTGCAGAGGAAATGGGGTTGGTGGCAGCACTTTGTTGCCTGATGACCTTACCAAGAGAAAGGTAAAGGGATTTTTGAAGGCAGTTTGCTTTTTGCAGGGAGGGGAAGGCATGTCCTTGGGAGAAAAGGTAGTAGAAAAGAAGGATAGGGATAAACAGGGAGCAGGTGATGTGAGAAACTACGCATTGGACTTTCTTCTTTCATTTCCCCAAACTGATCCATTTAACTCACTGGGGACAGTTTCCGCCTGGAGAAATTGATACTTTTAGATCAACTCTGGACCTATGAACTATTTTTTCCATAGCATAGACACCACAGTAAGAATGTTGTAATTGCTTTTGTATTAATACACTGCAACCATGTTTTTTGCTCGTAACTTTGAACGCCATACCTTGCACATATAAAACAGGGGCCTGGACTTTATGGCTTGGTAGTGGAAAGTTGGTAAAAGAAACTATAATTAATCTGTGACCAGAGAGAATTCTCAAGAGTTTGGCTTTTAAATCTCCTCCAGTAATTCACTTCTGTCTTTCCCTGCGAAAATACCATTCTCAAAGAGAAAAAGGAAAGATAAACACAAGAGCATGCACAAAGCCAGTCAAAGGGCAGTAAATTTAAAGACCTCACCATGCACATAGCTTTATCTCCGTAAAAATGTAGTATCAGAGTAAATAATTATGAGGTGGTGTCCTAGTTTCTGATCTGCTAAAACCTTTTATTTAAGGCAACGCACGGGTGTAGCCTTCTATAAAGTGCTTTTTTTTCTTATATGAAAAGAAAGAGGATGTAAAATAGCTCACATTCTAGTCTTTTAAAAAGAAGTACAACTCTTAAAAGATAAAGGCTGCTGAAAGAAAACCATGGGTATTTCCCCTGCAGCGCATTAGGAAAAAAACCAAAAAGACTGATGTTAGCATGAGTTGTGTGAAATATTGTCAAAGAGTCTAATTTAATTTTTAATTTCAGCCCTGGTGTCTCTTTATATCTTGTGAAACCAGCTATTAAATTTAATTTCACAGGATAAGCCAATAATAGATCATGTACCAAAAGCATTCTCGTATCAAATTCTTTCATGTACGTAATCTCAAATCTATAATCTCATAATTGCTTAATATATTAATATATAGAGCTTAAAAATTTAGTAATCTTTATCATTGCTTATTATAAGCACAAAAAGAACATTTCCCCATCTGAAAACACTGGTGGTTTGCTGTCAAAAGCCAGTGATCTGAAGATTTTTCCAGGGTCAAGATACAGCAGTCTTTAATAGATGTATCTCTACCAGGAATTGTGGCCAAACCAGGTAATTAGCTGATGAATTCCAATTATAAAACCCTAAATGGAGAAATATAGAGATGCAGCTAAATTTGGGGTTAATACATTAAATGTAAATTTGCATTTTTGGGCTCAAAAGAATGTTAACAGCTTTTACTGGCCTGATTCCTGTTGCCTTTGTGAGAAGTAGGAACAAAAATAGAAACATAATTTTGCTGATTTGCTTGTAACTCTTGGGTCCTAAAATATATGAATAATTCTTTGTATCTGAGGAGTCAAAAGGTTAAAATACACTTTCAGGAAAGGACCTGAAATCAAACTAGAATATTAATGTTCTTAGTCAGCATTTGGAAACAGGAAAAACCCATTTAGGAGCATTGGCAGTGTGGGGAAAAAAAACAAGAACGCATGCCATATGTTCTATTCTTTGCAAATTTACTGTATGGTAGTGGAAAAGATACATATACACAACACGGGATTATTGTGCTGCTGAAAACGTTAATGCCTTACATGTGTTCAGGCCTCAGTTTTCCATAATCAGGAAATTTTTCAATGAAATATCACAAATCCTTTAAATCAAAAGGGAGTCAATCACTTGCAAAGAGTTTCTCGGGTTAGGTACCATTGTTCTATATCTACATTTACTGAGCAATTTACCCCTTCTTATTATTATTCTTTTCTTTTTTTTTCTTTTTAAGAGTTTCTATAGTTCATTGGCTTGTTCCTACATTTTCTCAGGTTTATTCTTATTGCTTTTCCTTGCTTAATGGAGAGAGAAAGAAAATGTATTTTAGGGAAGCAGATGCTTTCAGCATTCTCTGATCCTACTTACAGTGTAGAGTATATTGAATTAGCGGCAAAAGTTGAACAACATATCTGTCACCAGTATTTTGTCCTAGGTAAGCACTAACTGTGAATTTCCATGAGCCCTGCAATCTTCTGTTCAGCCATTATCCTATATCATTCCTATCTTTTGAATAAATTATTGTAGCCTGTGAAATTAGGACAAGTGTTCAATAACTGGTTAGCTTTGGATACCTTTTTTTCTGAATTAATACTTTCTTGGATTGAAATTTCTCACATGAGCTTTAATATTTAGTATTAAAAGTTTATTTTTCATGTATTTCTTTAAAACCTGGATGTTAACTGCATTCATTAGCAAAAAATTTTAATTATACTTTGATTGTTTTGTTAACAATACAGGATCTATTGCATTTCATGTTAAAAAGATAAAACATGTAACGGAAACAAAAACTAATCTCTCTGTCACTTGCTCCAAATCAAGAATTGAATAAATGGTAAATGTGGCTAGTATAATTTGTCATTTTTCCTTCTGTATTCTTACTTTCCACTTCCCCACCCCAAACCAGAAGAAAAAAATAGTGTCCCAAACTGCTCCTAACACATATCTTTCATAGTAAATCTGTGCCAGTAAAAATGAAAAAAAAAAATTAAGGAAGTGACTGTCAATAGGTCAAAAGAGGACAAAAGGAGAAATTGTTAAAATAGACAGTAGCCCTTGCACTGACTGTACATTGCTCTGGCAGGTTGCATTTTTGGACAAGCTTGCAGATTACTGCAGAAAAAAGATATACTTTTTAATAGTCCTACAGTTTGATAACAGTCATGTAAAGATTGCCATAATATTAGTAGAAATTACAATGAATGCTAACAGCTTTCAAAGCAATAAAAGTCAAAATTCTTCCCCTTCCTGAAAATATTCAGGTATATGCTTAACTTTGTGCAACTCTGAGATTTCACACAGGCTTGTAAATATTTGCAGGACTGGCCCTGTTGACTGATATCCAATTAGACTCCTCAACTCCAGGCTGGAGATACTATGAAAGAGTGGCTTTTAAGTTTGTATTGTTAGCTTTATCTTTAAATGAAACTTCATACTACTTTTTATGTAATTATGCATCTCTAACTTTAGAGAGGCTCTTGAAAAGAGGAAGACAATGAAGTGATCTTGAAAAATATTCACTCAACTAATTTTATTATCTGCCAATTGCCTATTTCCAAGCACCGCCAATGTTGCCCAGCTGTTTTGCTAGCACTCAGAGGCCAAATCAGTCGGATGAATATTAATAAGAAGTGACTCACTGAGGGCAGCAACATATCTGCGGTGAATTTTTAAGAAATTCCAGCTTTGTCTGGCTTTCAGGGTAAACCTTACAAAGAAGCAGCCGGGACAGGCACAATTCCCAGAAGGAAAAAAAGAGCAAATTGAGCACACATCTGTCCCCTAGACATATTCAGAGTTAAATCTTTGGGGAAGACAGCAGACACGGTATCTGTGAAAGTGATTTGTATGATTTCACCTCAGGGCAAGAAGTCGTGTCCTGGCATGTGAAGATATCAGCAGAAATCTAAGTATATATCAGCTTGTTAAGTAAGAGAGCCATCATAATTTCTTCCTCTGAGACACAATTTGTGTTTTCTATATATGTGTAATACGGCAAAGCTGAGCACATAGCTTTTGGGAGCTTTTGGCAGCTTTGTTACTCAAGGAGTTCTGCATAGGTTAGAAACTAAGACAACATGAACACGCAATAAGTGAATAAAATTGCTTCAGTTTTCAAAGTACCGTGGAATGAAACTAAACTCAGTTTCAGAGAAATCCAGTATCAATTTTGCTGAAGGAATGAACATAGTGTGATTATCAATGGAGCCTGTCCCTGAATACTTAGCGTATATACAGTACTGTACTGTATATACAGTATATATGTATATGCTGTATGTTTATATTTGTTAGTACAATCATGTTATTATTTATCACAGCATTGAAAAAGTGATCTTAGGTAGGAACTGAATTTTCAGCAGAACTCTAGTTACACTTACATATGTAGCTTCTGTAGTTCTGGTTTTATTGAGTGAAGGTATAGATGATTAAAAAGAAAAACATGCTGATATATTTATTTTTATATCACTAAAATCTTAGACTGCATCTGTACATCAATGATTTTTGACTTTCATTTTTATATGCTTTCATAACTTTGAACAGAGGGATGGGTCCAGTTGATCTCCAGAGCTCCCTTCCAACCTCAGCTATCCTACTCTTCAATGATGTTTAAAAAAATTGCACTAAAAATGCTACCAGCTTAATAAAATTGAGAACACATACTTGTATTCATGTAGAATGCCTACTTGATACTCAAGTTACATTAATTATAGACAGTTTGCTCAAAGACTAAATCATATTTAATTTCACACATTTCAGCATGTATCCTGAGGTTATAATGACTCTACAAGTGATGCAGGAACTTTACTATATGAGCCAGTTGGACATGCTCATTACATCTCAAGGTAGCCTGTGCCTTCAGAACCAATGTTCTTATAGAAGAAATTGTGGTAAGTGCTGTCATTTCATTCATAAATTACTAGTACTTTACACAGAATAATAAAAGGATAGGTGTCCTGGTTTGAGTGACACAAGACTAATTTCTCTTCTAATACTTGGGAAAACTGCACTGTTAGAAGATTCTAGTGTCTATATTTACTTTATAGCCAGCTACGGTGTGTGGGTTTCAAGGTATCGGTGTTTTCGAGCTCGCCAGGTGCAGGGATGAGGAGGAGCGAGACCTGGGCACTTGACCCAACCTGACCATCAGGATTATTTCATACCATGAACGTCGCATTCAACATAAATTAGAAAGTTTGTTGTGAGGCTCTCTCTCCCTTGATGGTGGCGATCCAGAGAATTTCTTACCTCGGTGCCGGAGCCCTGAGCCCTTCCCTTCCTCCCAAAGCCGTAGCCCTCGCAGCGTCAGACATTTGCTGTCCACTGCTGGGAGTGCACAGCTTCCTACTCATATAGTTGGCCGTGTACAATCCTTGTATATTTTATATTGGTATTGGGATCAATATAGCTTCTTTTGTGTTATTAATGTTAATCATCTAGTCTTATTCTATTAAATCTGTTTATATTTCAATCCCTGGGTTTCCTGTTTTTTTTCCCGATTCTCCTTCCTGGATGGGGAGGGGTCATCGGGTGATAGAATAATGGTCTAAGCGACAATAAATTATTGTGGGTTTCTCAAACCATAAGAGAAGGTTACTGTAAGAATGCTTCTAAATTTAAGGCCACTACCAGGTCGTTGCTATATCAATGCAAAATAAAAGCATTTATGGAAAAAGATCCACCCTCTAAATTCATACTATTTTAAGGTTAAGATATATTAGGATTAATTTTATTTTCCATTTTTCCAATGTAGAGACAAAGATATTATATTAATATTGTAAAAGTTACATTATCATGTTTCCTAAGGCACACTGAAGCATATTGGAAAAAGTTATCATCTAGCATCCCTGTGTAATTAAAATAGAAATATGGTTAGATTCCAAGGCAATACTGTCTGAAAGCCAGGAGCTTTTCCTGTCTAAAATTCTGTTTGACACAGTGTTTTATACCCTCCTCATACCACAGTCTAAAAACATCAATAAGCTGCTTTGCTAGCTTGGATTTTTTTTTCAACATGTAACCCTCTGGTTAAACTTTATAATCTGATGCAGAATGCAATAATCCCAGGAACTGAAGTGAATGAGAATGGAGAGCATTCAAAATGACTCAAAAGCTAAAATTAGAAGTAAAATTTTGGCACTTATTTAAGCATTTTTATTCTAGTTACAGTGAAAATTGTTTGTATTGGTCAAGAAAGTGCTAAGGTCCAATTGTAAAAAATCCTAATTACATACATGCTTTGAATAATGTTGTTATAAATAATGTATAAATAGCGATCATAATTCCTGTCTCTCAGCCCATTCGCAAAAGTAAAAGAGTGACCACAGGGGTAGGAATTTCAGGATGGGTCACATATATATGTAATATATTTCCAGACAAAACTAAATGGGTTATCTTCCTCTCCTCCCCTTTGGTCTCTTCCACATCTTGTGGAATTCATCCTTAAAGCCAATCATCTATTTGTTTTAGTTATAAAATGCAAAAGACTTGTAAAAACACAAGAATTAATGAAAAAAATTAATTAATGGAAAAGATGACAGAATTGCATCAATAAGTTGTGGTGGGATGGATCTCCTAACTGGAAAATGAGCACAGATCAGAAGAATAAACTGTTAGAGAGAAAAAAAGACAGCATAGGTAGTTGTGTGTTGTTATTTTAAAAAATACTAGAATGACCAAAGGCTACGGAAATGACAGGAGCATACCAGCAAAAAAATTTCTTTAGGTAACGATACCAGGAAAGAAAATGAAAAGGCCACCAAGACTGCAAGAGAAAAGGCCTACCAGTCTGTCCTTTTTGAATTACATGTTTCCTTATTGCATTATTTCTCAGCGGTGTACCATATTGAAGGATATATTAGAAAACGCAATAGTGAGATGATTATCTTGAGGGGGTACTGGGTGAACTGATGGCTCAGAGGCATCACACACCATGCTCACCAATGACTGCAAGTAAACAAGCTTTATGAGTTATCAGACAACAAAAAAGAGTGAACCCTGGCTCGCACTATAGCTCCAGGTCAGCACTGTTTCCATGCTGAGTGAAGCAGGTAATTGCCAGGTTGAGGGAGTGGAGGAAGGACTGACTGTAACACTGCACAGGGAGGAGGGTATTGCAGCAGAATCAATTGTCTGAATTCCACCTTAAATAGCCAAAGATCCATCAAAACATGCTTAGTGTCATGAACACAAGTAGGAGACCCGTGAAATATCTTGCAGCGAGCTAGATGACAAAGCTCGTTCCCAAACCGCTCTTCATTCAGTTAAAATTAGAAAGGAAGTGTAAAACAGGTGAAGGAACCGCTCTATTTTTTCATCAATGGTCACGCCCTTCTATAGCTGCACAATCCTGTTAATTGTTCCATAGAAATATAGATTTTGAGCTGTGTAAGTGAAGTTGTATGGGAGCTGCCTTGCTCAGCAATAGAGTAATTTATTTTGGGAAGGTGGAGAAGGAGAGAGAGAGAGGGAAGAAGGAAAAACAAATTCCAGGTGGTCCCAGAAGCACGAATGAAAAACCTGAGTAGCTTGTAAAACATGAAAGAACACTGAGCAATATTTCACAGCAGCAGTGATTGTAGAGTAGTCCATGCAGAGAGGCAGGTAAGAAACCTACTCCAGTGAACACATCAGGAGTTATGTCTCAATGTTAGTTATGTGTTCGCAGTTTTTAAATTATTTTAGTTTTTGATAGTATAAAGAGCACCTTCACTCCTATACTATAATCACTGAGAAAATGAGAATTTTGCAGACTCCATCTCATATCAAAAGAGGTATAAAGGAGAAATGGAAATATGGTGGCTGACAGGCAGAAAGCAGTGGATGCACACCCAACAGTCACTTAGAATCTCTAATAGAACAATGGGAATTTGTTCTGTGTGGCTGCCAAGAACACATGGACTAAAGAGAAAGATAATAAAGAGGAATCTAAGTTTTTTTTTTGTTTCAGAGTAATCATACAGATAAAGTATTAGACTTCTGTTGCTTTAGGTGATTTATTCACTTCTCTATTCCACCTATTGTAATAATGCTTTTCTAGAAACACAAAAATTGTAATTGACTGGTCTCTTGTTTTGCAGAATTCATACCTACTGTGTCACAGACAATAAACACCAGTGAGTTACACCTGCAGTAACAGTACACGATCTTCTGCCAGATGAGCTATTGACAAAGGTGGGTGTTTAACTGCGTGTAAGCTTGTTTAAAAATGATGAGTTTTCTTCCCCACTCTAAATGACCAAGTAGGGCTTTTTAATTTTTCTAAGCTAAGTCACTTCTTTCTACACAGCTGCTGGGTAATGTGGCTAAACCCTCTTCTCGATTTAAAAGGTGGTTGGGATTATTTGGGAAATCTTCTATGGAAATTATTTATTATGAAAAATATTTTGCAACCTGTGATTGTCCTGGAGTGTACAGGATGGGCTATGATCTAGGCTGGGGTGGAGGATTTATGACTAAGTGCAGAAGTGCAGTAAGAGTTAGTTTGGCATTTGATTTTTTCAATGCATAGGTTTTATTATAAACACATAGGTAATACCCAAGAAATAGGATTTTTTTTGGCACTGAAAGTTAAACACAACAATAAGTAATTATGTGACCAAAGTTTCTGTCAGGTTTTCTTATCTTACACTTGCCAAAATTAAAAACAACTATTAAAAAAAAAATGCTTATTTTTTCCTTAATATCAATAGAATTGCAACAAACTTTGATTTGTTTCTTTAAAGAAAAATACTGTTTATTATGCAGACACATTAAAAAATCAGAAATGTCATGCTGTTTCCATTGCTGATTCATAATAGATAATCAAATATGTAACAGATAAAATCCCTTCTGAGTTATTACTATATTGGAAAGCAGCATTCATAAATTCAACACACTATTAAAATACCTAGAAAAAGCCTGACTAAAGAGACAAGAATGAATGTATTTCAAATACATAATCTAGTAGCTGAAAAACAGACAGTGGCTGGGCAGATTTTCAGATGAATTTTGCACTTGCATTCATAGTATTTTTTGCTATCCTTTTTTCTGCCTACAGGAGCAATACCATCAGTTGGAACAAAGAAAGATAAAATTCTAGAAAGAAACCACTTAAAAAGAAATAAGGTGGAATTACATATATGCTCTTAAAATATTGGTTTAATGCTTAGCTGGAATGAACCAGAAAACTAGAATTTGTAGACATTTTTCTTCCCAGTCTGTGCCCTCTGTTGTATGCTGCAGAGCTTAGTGCTGTTTTCGCTTTTAAGAACGATTGGTTTGGCCAATTCTCAGCTTTCCCAGTAGAAAATGAGGAGCATCCCTTGTAATTTGTTTGGTATTGCTAATAGCAACCTGAGCTTTATTATATTAAAAAACTCCACAACTCAATCATTAAAATTTAATAAATTCCAAACACCAGCCTCTCCAAAGGACAAGAATTAGGCCCTGTTCTGTCAGACAACGTTTTTCTGGGGAAAAAAAAATCTTTGTTTTTATTGCTTCTTGGTTGCCTTTTAAAATTTATTTGTCTATTTATTTATTTTATTATCAAGGAGCCTGGCTAAGCTGCAGTAAGACTCAGTGTTCCCAACTGGAGGAAGAATCTACCACTTTTCTTGTGCAATCTTTGTCATTATGTTTCATTTACACGGCAAATGCACTGAAGGAAGCAGTCCTTCCCCCTGCTTCAGAGACTGAGTATTTTCATTTTCAAAGAGTAGCTTCTCTTCCTTTGGGGTGAGAGGGAATGGAAGCTCTTGTAAGAGGCAGAACATTACCTTTAAGGCTACAAAAGGAAAAGAAGATTCTTATTAATTATGAGGCCTGTCTACAAAGACAGATTTTTGAATCTTCAGGAATATCATCTTTTCTTTTTGAAAATGACACATATTGATAGTGTTCTATAGTGAGTCAAAGATTGTGCCTGCACGAGTCTTATCTTCCTTTGGGACTTCATTACAGCTTGAGGGATGACATAGGTGTCAAGGAGGCCTCTTGTTCTTTGTATCACTCTGGCTGTAACCAGCCTTTGGGTTTTTTTCTGATGAATAATGATGTCTACACTGTAGACACTTCTGCATAGACACACGAAATAGCCAGAAACAATAAACTGTTACCAAGCCCACAAAGATGTTGTGCAAATACTTACTTATTCTGAGTTTCTCATAGGATTATTCAGAGTTATGAGCATCTGCTACTGCTCTCTAAATATATAAAATAACACAAGTTTTCCAGGGCTGGTGGATAACAAAATAATTTCCAGTTTCTTTCATATAATTGTATTATATGTTGTAAGAACCTTCTTATGAGTGCTTATCTTTATCAAATCAGATATCTGACTCTCTCACTGTCTGCTATATATGCAATCTGTAATATATAATGCAAAATGATATGGGTGGCATGGGTCAAAATCTGTGTCACTTGGCAAACTAATTTCATGACTATGACATCATAGTCACAGACCTAGAAAAATCAGTTGACACACCTGAATGGCTGAATTGTTCTAATGTCACAACTCCAGCTACCAAACAGATCAGCTTTTCCTAACTGACCTGAAATAATTTAGTACATTTACAAAAACAGTTACGAGTTTCTCAAGCAAAATTCAGCAAAGAAAGCAAAGGATAGAATATATACAATCAACATAAAGACTTTTTCCTAATTTATGTCTTGCTGTGATGGGAATATGTAAAAAAAATGGCATAATAGTACTGCCAGTGTGATTGCACACACCTTAATGGTTATAATCATAAATCACTTAATGATTGCTGGGTTTAGAGCTATCATGAGGAACCACTGAAACTTTATCTCTTTGTTTTTGTGTCTTTCTGTTTCTCTATCTGTTTCTCATTAGAAGCTGTATTAGTTACACAATTGCCAGCTCCTGTAGTTAAAATCTCCTGAGCTTTTCTTCCAAGGTTGCTTAAACAACACTTTAAATCTTTCTATAACCAGACAGCTACGGTTTCTACTTGTTACTGGGAAATCTGTTTACAACTCGTTTTTGTTTTACTGAACAGTAACATGGCTGTGGCAGTCCTGGAGACTTTTCCACCATTACACCCTACTTGAAATTTCCTGCAGATGGAGCACTCTTATACACTCCTATATACACTCTTAGACCTGCAAATGAACCAAGAAAACAAATTAGAAAAGTTTTCCTAGAGATTTCTGGGTGGATAGGGTAGTTACATGAACTAGTGCTAAGTATCCAACTTTGACACTCCAGGATCAGGAAACTTCTGGTCCTTTTTGGACCACTAACTTGTAATTCTTGTAATTCAATTCAAATCTTGTATCCGATCTTGTGTGCAACGAACAGTTCAAACAGCACAAGGAAGGGTATAATGGATCACCAAGACTGCATCTTTCTGCAGCCTCGCCTTTTTAATGCTGGGTTAAAGTGTTAGGAAATCCACAACCTAAGGCAGTTTTGGTGGACTGTGACTGAAAATGTGATAATGTTTTAGGTCAGGACTGGAAGGCACTTGGCTAATCATAGTGGGGAAATTCATGCTATTTCACCCTGAAGTTCACCTGACCCTAAATGCTGTAAATGATCCATTTTCAGAAGCATTAAAGTCATATTCAGTTGCAAATTTGCAGTCACTTAAAACATCCAGTGAAAAGGAGAGTAAGAAAATGACTTATTCAAATGAATCAATCTACTCTTTAACTATGGAAAAGCTCTCCAAACCCAAAATTTCCATAAAGCTGCAGAAGTCATAGACACATCCAAAAATAAAATCTCTCTGTCTTAGGGAGAGAAAGATCAAGATACAGTGTCACAGCTGCCAAACTTTCCCACAGCACCATTCTCAAGAAATAATGCTATATAAAAAAACCCCCTCATATTTTCATATCCACAAATTGTACTTCGGAAAACCTTCTTCCTGCTATTTTTTGAGAGTAAACCATCAGATAACTCTCAGATTATTTCTGCGTGCATGAAGACCTGCTATTTTCTAGGTGGAGCAGAGCAAGTGGGTGTTGACCAGGCACACTTGTTTCTGCCATAGGTACCTTTTTGGTGAGCTTTCTTTTTGTAGTGTACAACTTTTGGCTAACTTATTCCTGCTTTTCATCCTTAGTGATAAGTAAAATGGTTGGATCAGAAATGAGATGCACATGACCAAGGTTAGTTGTGCTGCAAAAGAAATACTAGTGGAGGGCATACTTGACCCGAGGATGTAGGAGAAAATGACACTACAATAGGCTGTCTTGGGTTCTTTATATTTTCTTGTGGCATTGGATGCTACTCAGTGTCAGGATCTATTTTTTTTCCCTCTTTAATTGTAAGGTAATGGATTACACCATGAAAATAAGGTGTATATTCACAAATTCTGCAAATATTTTCCTTTTTAGAGCAGAAAAG
This sequence comes from Burhinus bistriatus, assembly GCA_013397275.1. Classification (NCBI taxonomy): domain Eukaryota; kingdom Metazoa; phylum Chordata; class Aves; order Charadriiformes; family Burhinidae; genus Burhinus; species Burhinus bistriatus. The sequence continues at coordinate 837,423 of VYXH01011211.1, read as the reverse complement.
GTCCTTTGATATGTCCTGCACTGCTTTAAATCCTGTCTTCCACAGTGAGCATGAGGAGGTTCTTTTCCTGTCTGTGCACTCACCTTCGAGGCTCGTGTAGGCTCGCTCTCAGCAGAGAGTCTGTACATCACCCAGCCAACTCTAGTTGGGAGGAGATGTCCTTGATTTTATAAAAGCGGAATGTGTATGCAACTGGTATGGTGATCCCCAGATTTGTCAGCATACAGAAAAGCATGAAGCAATACATTGTGGGTGTTCATCAAAGTCCATGACAAAACTGGAGATGAGAATACAATCAGCTTCAAACCCTATCTTTACATGGAGTTGTTCTCCTTTTCAGATTAAACATTCATCCCCAAGGAAAATGTGTTGGTTATACAGATGAATCTTCAAGCTCTCAAAACAGATGTGTACTCTCTCAGCTGCTGTCTTCAGCAGCAGGAAGTTTGGGCACATTTCAGGAGACAAACAAATAAGATGCCCTGATTATTTTCCTCTCTACAAGTTTGCATTTAGATGTTTACACCTTTCTACTGCAATTGTTTAAAGAGCATTGCTGTGGAAACACTTGTGCCAAAGTACACCTAGTAAGAAGCTTACATAGAAAAATCAACCTATATATTGCATTCATTCAGTGTTTGAGCTGAAAAAGGACTTTGTCCCACTGTTCTTGCATGCATTAGGGCGGTTCTGTCAGTCTAGAGGTTCCTCAGGCCAGCAACCTTCTGCATGGGAACACGTGTGAGTAAGCATGAGCAGGGAAGACCGTGCTGGAGTGGCATGCACGCGGGGCACCCATTGACACTTTTCTTCATAAACCAGCCAAGCAACGGGCCAGTCTTCATAACAGTGAGTGCCTGCCTACGCTGCATGGGAGGATAACCACCCTCCACAGAGTGTGGGGTTTTTAAGCTCTGCATCTCTTTGTGGTGTCTGCGCAAACAGATAACCTTTTTTGCACTTTACACTTCCTTGGCATTACATTCCTCCCGTGTCTTGAGAGTACCCTTGTCCCCATTCATGTGCTTTCAATGTTAATTCTGTGTGTAACGAGAAGCACAATACAAAGACAAATACCTGAACTGTTAAAAGCCAAACTGAAAGCTTGGTTATCACTATGTTCGTACACTCACATGGTTGGGTCAGAAAAGGAGCTACATCATAGTATCAGGACAAGTACTTTACTAAGTCTGTACTGAAGTCTTTCAGCAGTGCTTTATCTGGAGTTTCTTGTTATTTCATATTAAATTGCTCACTTGAATGGAAAAAACACATTTTAGTTGCAGTGTGATGAGAAACAACTGTTTCTCATTTTAAATGTGTGTGACAACATTCTTAACTAAGAAGTGATAATCAGTGATCTATGAAGTGAATGGCACATGAGATTCTAGAAAAGGTGTAGTTAAATACCTTTCTTTGGACACATGCTTTACATAAATATGAATTATTTTTAAACATAAGTAAAAAATGACAAACTATTAAAGAATAATGTTCTCTCGTAGATGATGTTTTCTATGGAAAACTTAGAAGCAGAGAACATGTTCGCTGTTTATGATCTGATCAATTGATAAAGGATTCATGTAGGTAATGACTGAATTATCAAACAAATGGAATGAGCAGTCCTTTTAATGTAATCTGTGTATTATTTCTTTACTGCGACAAAATTATGAGAACTGGCTAAAGTATAAGAAACATCTTAAAGGTAACAATAGCTGCAGAGACCTTTGAAGATACTTACATCACTTTCATGGCCTTCTCTTAGATTGTACGTGAGATCATGCTGTATGTCTTCAACAAACTTGTGAGCATACTCTGGGTAAAGATCAAGCACTTCAAAGAGACCTTTGAGGATAATGCATTGGAGGTCACAGTACGTTAGAGCTTTAACATCTGCATTTGTTTTAATAACTTGATCCCTAATGGATAGGTTTGCTCCAATTAAATCTCCTTTACCTAAAAGAAAATACAAAATTAATAATCTTCAAAGCATGAATTCTTTACTTCTTTTTTGAATCATAAATATCTTTAACATAATTGCTAAATCTTAAATCCCATTGTTACTGCCGCATTGTTTAATTAATAACATTCTAAAGGGTATTTGTCTAAAAGCTGTCTTCTTTTTTTGCAGGTGCAATCTTACATGCAATTAATTAGAGGTACAAAGACTGATTTTCAGACATGTAACTACCCGATTTAAGGGAGCAATCAAGTAAATATATATATAAAGTTAGGATTTATACTGGTAGCTAATAGCAGGTGCCATTTTGTATTTCAAAAAGTGAACATTAGGTTTCTAGCTTGTTTTTTTTTTTTGTTAGAACAGACAGGCGTTAAGATAGCATTTTAACAATGGTATGATTGTAGATCGTCAGTCCAAATTACCCTTTTACTTAGATTTTGGACTGCAAAACATTCACAATCTATGAGCTATGAATGCATAGCTACACTTCATGATGTGTCTTAGTTTTATAGGCTATAAATAGACGTGTAGTTGAATGGCACTTCTGTCAAGAAAAAAGAATGAATTCTCAAGCCATTATTTTGTCATTTATGGGCAAGACTGCCGTAGAATAATGGATGCATTAAAAACCACAACTGACTATATAATGAAGAGCACAAAAATTTTATAATGAAAAGCTTCCATAAACATCTGATCTGAGGTATAAGGTCCAAAGAGCAACCTTCGAACCAGAGGTCTTCCTCAAATGTTAATGCAGATTCTCTTTGTTAAAGACTTGTGATGGAGTGCATTTTTGTCAAGTTTATGGGCAATACCAAATTGGGGGGAGTCGTTGATATGCTGAAGGGAAAAGCTGCTGTTCAGGGGAAACCCAATGAACGACAAAAGGGCTGAGAGGAACCTCAATGAATGAGAAAAATGCTGACAGGAACTTCATGAAGTTCAACAAAAACAAATACCAAGTCCTGCACGTGGGATGGAAAACCTCCCTGCCAGCTGGAAGGCAGCTCTCCAGGAAAGGACCTGGGAGTCCTTATGGACAACCAATTGAACATGAGCCAACAATGTGCCCTTGCAGCAACGAAGGCCAAGAATATCCTGGGCAGCATTAGCCAGCAAGTACCAGGAAGTGACTCTTCCCCTCTATACATCACTTCTCAGACCACATCTGGAGTACTGGTTTTGGGCTTCCCAGTAGAAGACAGAATATTGACATGAGTCCAGAAGAGGCCACCAAGATGATCAGGGGCCGGAGAACATAATGTACAATGAAAGGCTGAAAAAACTTTGTTTGTTGTTGTTCTGCCTTAAGAAGAAAAGGCATATTGCTGTTTTCAACAGCCTAATGGAAAAGTGTAGAGAAGACAGAGCTAAACTCCTCTTCAGGGTGCAAATGGCGACAAGATGTACTGGGCAGAAGTTGTAACAAAAGAAATTGCGAGTAGAAATCAGGAAATGAAAGTCACCATCAGGCTGGTCAAACAGTGGGACAGGCTGCCCGGAGAGGCTGTGGAATCAGCAACCTTGGAGGTGTTCAGATCTTGCCTGGACATGGCCCTGAGCAAGCTGAGCTCATTTGGCCCTGCTTTAAGCAGGTGAAGGTTGGGTGGCTTCCAGCGGGCCCTTCCAATCTTACGTTATTCTGTGATTAATAAATGAAGACTGTAAATTCTAAAAATCCATGCAGCATGTGATTCCAACTGGATATTACACAGGAAATAGTGTACTTGAAGTGTTAGTTAAGCTAAGCAGTCAACCATCCCTGAAACTGCTTAAATAAGATAATTTTATACTTTAAAATACTACTGATAATTTTCTCTCTTTACATGAAGCTCATACAACTTTCTCAAAAATGCTTATCGTAAACCCAGTGTAGGGAGTTATGCTAGGAATATACATACATTAATGCTACTTTGGAGTTTCTTAAAAACTGCAATTAGTATAAATAAGAATAATACTAGACAACAAAATTTGTAATTGCTCATCACATGATATAATGCTTACATAATCAAATATAGCATAAAGCTAAGCAATAAATCACTCTTACTGTAAATATCAACAATTCTTTAGATTTCTTTGATTATATTAAGCAGAGGGCTGGCAATGTTAATCTGCTGCTGGCTGTGTAAATATGGACAAGGGAAATGATATTTCAAATATACCAAGACTGATCTTTAAACATCTTAATTAGAAACTTTGTAGGCAAACAGTATCAATAATGCATAAATAATTTGGAAAAAATGTGTTGTATTTGATTGTAGTTACAGTGTTTGATGAAAGACAGCCTGAAAGACACTACAATTGATCTGGTAATGCTAATGTATGTCTCTTTTCAACTGAAAATCACATAGCAAAGACTGTAGGTAGTAAGCTGAAGTTTCATGTAGAATTACTGCAGCAGTGAACTTATTGTACCTTGAATATAAACATTTGTTCTATAAACAGAATCATGTAAGTTATTCATAACAGCGCTTTCTTTCTTTTTCATTGGAGAAAAAACTTATTTTTAAATATTTATGTAGACACATCTGTTTATTAATATATCTGGGACATGCAGTCAAAGGTATAAATGTCTTCTCTTTATGGATATCTTTTAAATCACTTATGGCTAATATCTTTTAACAAAATGTATGCCCAAACAGTACATAACTGTTAAATTAAAAAATATTTTCCTATAAAAGATATCCTGACCATCATCATTAGATATCAAGCAATAGTCTCAAGAGGAACCAAACAGCTGTATTTAATCAGAGCATTTCATTGTATTGTTGTTGCATGGCTTGTTAGTGAGAATGGTTCAGTAAACAAAAACTAATCCACTAGAGTTAGAATCATGACCGAATTATAAAATAGTGGTCTGGGAACCGTAAGTAACCCAGCATTGTCAGGGAAAAACTGGTCTCTTGGATTTACATCACATCAGTAACAGTTTCTCGTAGGGACCTACAGGTTTGATGCATTCACCTTCTGCTGGTGTTAATTAGGCTTTAAATGATGAAGCACCCATTCACTGTAACAAAACATTATTTCATTGTTTTATATTTATGTTTTCGCATTGCAATTTCATTAACTTCTCTCAGAAATCCACTAATCTCTTACTGTTTTCATTGTCACCATTACACAATGATGCTTTCATTAACATTTTCAGAAGTGCCTGAAAATGGAATCATTAATGAAATCATAGTTCCAATGGGGGCAGCTCTTGGCCTTTTGCTATATTTAAGCTTATGTTTTTTCTAAGCCATATTTTATAGCTTTGATCTATGTGATCCAATAAAAAAGAGGCATTTGAAAACTTCCTAATTACAAATGAGTGACAGAGTGATGTGGACTGTCAATCTAATGGAATTAAAGAGTTATGAAACAAATAGAACGTGTATCACATTTATATTCTAAAAAAAGACCAATCAAATGCATGATAGTAAAATAAAGGAAATTCAATTACAGAAGACCAGAAGCTTGCATTATCAGCAGTCTAGTGTAATCCCACAAAACAGGAAGGAAAGCAAAAAAGGAAATGTTCTTTTTAACTCTGCTTTATAAGAATATTAAAAGTTATTAGAAAGAAGAATATATTTAAATCTAAAGAGGTATTAATATCACAATAAAATGATTCTTTACATTTGGAGTAAAATTTTATATTTTACTTTACCAAAATATACACATTAACTCAGACAAGTCTAATCATCCTTTAGCTGAAGATAAATGGAATCTCTTTGGTAGGCATTAGATTGAGCCCAATCACTGAAATTTACAGATAGAGATGCTTAACCCTAGATAAGTCAAAGGAGTCATCTAGCAAACAACCAAACAAAATTTATTAGAACAGAACTTCTGGCCTTTCTCTGTTCTAATATACTCAGATGACTGTTGGCAGCATCAATTAGCTTGAAGAAGTAACTCTTTGGGGAGCAGAGCCAGCAATGCTTGTTTTTCACCACATGGCTGTCCTGCAAGGGGCGTTCATATGCACGCATCAAAGAATGAGAGCAGGCTCATATTGTTTTCTTTCATTTGGGAGCATTAGTGGGACCACTGCCTGGTCATGAATTTTCATAAGGTTTAGGAACTCATAACCAATGCTCTTTGAGGTGTCAATACTGTCATCAAATTTAGTTGAAAGCAGCAATTTGTATCAAAAGCTAGCAAGTACCTCCTTACGTGCAAAGGAGAGAGAATAAGTACAAGAAAATCAGGATACAAGTGAAATAGTGCACAGCTAACACTCTAGCAATTGAAAGTTCCTTAGGGCAAAAAATGAGGAAGTTTAAATTAAAAAAAAATAAAAATTAAGGATGTCCATAGAGTTTGAATAGCTGATTAAAACTGAATTAATTCTTTCTCATCAAACTACTAGGACATGGTAAGCCATCAGTTAATAGTGAAGGTCATCGTACATTGGAGGACCATTCTCTTTGAAGCTATGATTATGAGCATACCGAGAATCGCCAGCACCGTGCTGTCCTTCAGGACTTCCATGGAACCTGAGCACACAAAGTAGATCGCTTGCAGGGCATCCCCCTGCCGGAGGAGGTATTCCCCAGGAGCACAGAAGGAGGTTTTGATATGCAGAGACAGAGACCTGAGGCAACCACGGCTGGCACACTCGAAAAGGGAGAGCTGCAAAATCTCCTTGTTCAAGTGCATGGTGATGTCTGAACGCAGCTCGTCTGGGAAGTCTTTTAAAAGCTGTCCAAAAAAGAGAAAAAGGGGCAAAAAAAGAGAAAAAGTGTAAAATAATTTGTTTCCTCTTTTGCAAAATTGATCTTATTTAGTAGTGCTGCATATGTTGTACTGATACAAAGATTTCCCTTTGATTTTTCTTATCCCATTGATAAGACATTTGTGATACCTCTTAATAAATCCTTATGCTGAAAAACACTGACAAATTCCAGGAAAAACATGAATAAAAATGTGCCTTTATACAAAAACAACGAAAAAAGTCAACAACGCTGTGCGTCAGATTTCCCCCAATGCACAATTTAACTTTGACCAAGGTCTTCTCAGCTGTTAGAACAGAGTAGGCTGTTCAGGTATATACCACTGTACACAGTGGGTTGTATATATAGACACTGAAAACAGAGCAAAAATGAACTTAGTTTAGATTTTCTTTAAAATGCTTGTGTAAAATTAATGAATAGGCTATATTGCTTCTTCTATGGTAAAACCCCTGGAAGAGGAATAACTCAAAAAAACCTCTATGTAGTAAACCTCTACAGGGCTTTTTTTGTGGTGGTGTTTTTTTTTTGGTTTGTTTTTTTTTTTTTTTTCTTTTAAATGTTGCAATTGGGCACCGAAGGAGAGTTGGGAAAGGAACAGAGACAAGGTGCATCATGTTCAGTGGAAGAACCTATGGAAACTAAAAGACCATAAGGTCTTCCTATTTTTCCTTGGTCTTAATTTTAGGCTAATTCCCATTATAGCCTGGCCAACACATAATGCATGGACTTAAATCCAGTTGGCGGATGGTCACAAGTGGTGTTCCCCAGGGATCAGTACTGGGGCCGGTTCTCTTTAATATCTTTATCAACCACCTGGATGAGGGGATTGAGTGCACCCTCATTAAGTTTGCAGATGCCACCAAGTTAGGCGGGAGTGTCTACCTGCTTGAGGGTAGGATGGCTCTACAGGGGATCTGGACACGCTGGATCAATAGGCTGAGGAGAATGGTATGAAGTTCAACAAGGCCAAGTGCCAGGTCATACACTTGGGTCACAACAACCCCATGCAATGCTACAGGCTTGGTGAAAAGTGGCTGGAAAGCTGCCCAGCAGAAAAGGACCTGGGGGTGTTGGTCGACAGCTGTCTGAATATGAGCCAGCAGTGTGCCCAGGTGGCCAAGGCGGCCAACAACACCCTGGCTTGTATCAGAAACAGTGTGGCCAGGCCAGCAGGACTAGGGAAGTGATCATCCTCCTGTACTCAGCACTGGTGAGGCCCCACCTCAAATACTGTCTTATGAAGAGTACCTGAGGGAACAGGGGTTGTTTAGTCTGGAGAAAAGGAGGCTGAGGGGGGAGACCTTATTGTTCTCTACAACTACCTGAAAGGAGGTTGTAGAGAGGTGGGGATCGATCTCTTCTCCCAAGTAAGAAGTGATAGGATGAGAAGAAACGGTCTCAAGTTACACCAGGGGAGGTTTAGATTGGAAATTAGGAAAAATTTCTTCACCGAAAGCGTTATCAAACATTGGAACAGGCTTCCCAGGGGAGTGGTGGAATTGTCATCCCTGGAGGTATTTAAAAGACGGGTAGACGTGGTGGTTAGGGACATGGTTTAGTGGTGGTTTTGGCAGTGTTAGGTTGATGGTTGGACTTGATGATCTTAAAGGTCCCTTCCAACCAAGGCGATTCTATGATCCTATGATATCTATATATGTTTTACAGAAGATCTGCTGCAGGATGGCAGAATTGAGAGAAACAGCTCTCTGCTCTGAGACAGTCTTCTCAGAATGACATATAAATGCTCAAATAATCAAATATTTCAGATGGAGCTTTTAAAAAAAAGTTTAAGTGGTTTCAAGCGTCCATCCCATTGATGCAATGCCTACAGGCAGAGCCCTGGCCCATGCAAGCTGCAAGCCCAGAAGCATAGTTTTCTCTGAGGGGATCTGGCATCTGAGCAATGCAATCAGCCAACACGTGACCAAGTGGGCTTAGACAAAGGCAGTTTGTAGATGGGAGGCAAACCATGAAATATTGATGGTCTCTCCAAAGGCCGCTCTTGTAGTACAGCAGTGACTCACTTTCAGTGTGACTAAAAGTACAGAAGATACAGAAGCTGAAGGTGATCCTTAACCAAATCTAGGAAAGCTCTGACACCTAAGTGGTTTTTGCACCTTTGTAAATCTTACTAGGCTCCTTCTGTTGCTAGGATGGTGTTGAAAATCCCATTCTTTGTGCTGGGCACACCACAAAAAGAATTTATCAGGAAAAGAATATTCTGAAATCCAAATCTTTCCGCTTATTTCCACATTATCTTTAGAGGTCACTGAGTTTTATAATGACATATATAACAAAACCTCTGAAAGGAACAGTTCATTCAAATAACACTCCAGCAGAGAGAAGTCATTATTTCTCCTGGAATATAGTAATACATAACCTGGGCAAGTCATTTAAAACAAGCAAGCAAAGACACGACCAGAAATCTGTCCTTTGATTTTACTTTTATGGTACATTCTGCAATATTTAAAAATACAGGGAAATGAATAGCATAAAAATTCAGGCCAAACCACTTGTTTACAGGATTGCAAAGAATAAAAGACAATGAAGGATGGAGGAAAGGGCAGTAAAGAAGTCCATCCTTTAAAAATACCCCAAAAACTCAGTAGATTTTTTGTTTGATGAAAGGCAAAACTGCTCACTGGGGTGTTTCTGCTGGGACCATCCAAAGGGTTTCTGATTAATACCTCTTCAGCATTTCAACATTATGGTGGACTTCAAATTTTTAATATATGATATGATGTTCTAAACCAGATTTTGCAATAGCATACCCTCTTCTTGGGGTAACTTAACTTTATTTTCAGGCATGTTCTTTTTTATATGTAACTTCATACAAAACACAGCATCACAAATGGAAAATTACACTCCCCCACCCTCCACCCCCAACTCTAAGTCAACAATCAAAGCCATCAAACACACAATCCCCTTGTTTGGTTACCTCATTGGAATCTATTCCATTATTGACAGACCACGTGGTTTGGAAATATTCAAGCATCCTTTGCTTTAGCTGCTGTGGCAGGTGGTGGACCCGTATAAAGTCTTTCAGATCCTTGGTTCTTGTGTGATAAAGGGACCATCTGGAGTACATCCTTTGAATTATGGCAGTCACATTGCCAAACACCAAGGCATGCATCAGAGCTATGGAGGACAGAAATTATGTGCAACATGGAGTGACCTGATTATTGAAATGTAACACAGAAAATAAACAGGATCTTCACAGAAAACCAGTTTCCTGCTTGATAGATATAGTAAAGCTTTTGACTATAAGACTCCATGAGTAATATACAGTATTATTCATTTGATTATGCATTTCCATTTTTTGTGTCACTAGCAGTCACAGTCATATGACAAAGTAGAACCACATCTGATGCTATCTAGTCAGGGTACCAAGCAAAAGCATGCCCAAGCCAAATGAAGTTTATAGTCTTAAAAAAAAAAAAAAAGGAAAACAGAAGAATACGTGTAGGCGGGCATGCTCAGGAAATAATAAGAAACTATTAATCAGTATGAAAACTAGGCTCAAATGGTCAGTTAGCAACTACATAGAATGTAATAGATTTCAGAGAACTCTTATAACCAATTACTAATGGGGACCATGTGTAGTCGAATGAGGTTGCCAACAACATTTGGAGATGTATCATATTCTAGGGATAAGATGTTAAAAAAAAAATGACAGGAAAAGACCCATTGTAAAGCAGAAATTCGGGTTAAAAAAAAAAGATACATTCAAACTGACAATCTGATTTCTTATGTTGCTTGAGAAGGTCAAATATGGTGTGAAATTGGTTATCAGAAAGTTCTGACATCCTGGAGTTTGTCTGCAATTAGAGACTGGCTTGGGAATTAAAAGACCAGAAGTGAAATTGAAGAAATGCTTGCAGATAGAGGTTGTCTGGGTTTGTCTGTGCAGAAATGTGCTTGCTGGTTATCAGTGGGAAAAATCACTGCTAGATTGTCTGGCATGTGGTATTGATCCAAGGTATATAATATACAAATTTACAAATTGTTTATTGAAAAAACTATTAAAGAACTTGATTATTACTCTTAAGGGACCTCTATCTTTCTAGTGCTTGAGAGAAAGCAGACAGACTCCTCAGAGTGGCAAAGGAATTGGTTTATAAACAAGGCAAATAAGAAGCTGACCTTGTAAGGCAATTTACAGAAGTCCAGGGTTAGTGAGGAGAGACAAGGGGGAACAGGAGGAGGAAAGGATGCATTTTGGAGGTTAATAATACTTTTACTTGGTAGAAATAGGCAGAAAATTCTTTAGTTGGGAGTGCTGAAAATTTTTGCAGGCTGAGTAAAACGCAAAGGAGCATAGGACCCTATGTTTTTATTGTGAAAGAAGTGCAGAAAACCAGAAAGCACTGCAGTGTGATGTGGTTTCACAATACGGTATGCATTCTTGTAGACGTGATCCAATTATATGATGAAGTCGATATAAATCGGTTAGTAAAAGAAGATAAATGAAAAGCAGGGTAGAAAGGAAAGGATCAGGTATGAATATTAGGAAAAAAATGCATAATTGGAAATTTATTTCTAAGAAGAATCAGCTGGATCAACTAGGTATTTTTGCTGATGATGCAGTGAATTACTAAGTCACTAATGTCAGAAGCTTGGGCAACAAAACATGGGGGACCGGTGTAATGCTAGATACAGGATATTAAAATAGAAATATGGCAGCTAGGGCTGAAACAATTCAGCCAGACGTAGCTAAATAGGCTAAAGAGGTGGTGTAGCCTCTCTAAGGATGTAATAATCAGTTTAAAAAGGGGGGAGGGCTAAAACATTAGGTGGCGTATGGATGCATATGTAAAAAGCACATGTGTTATTCTAAGTCTCCCAACAGGCTCCAAGGTTAGGAGCTGGACAGTGTCAAGATCTCCATGATATTATTATAGGCACAAATATCATGAGGAATTTTATTATTAGGAGAATCTATCCTTGCATATGTACATTGGAAGACAACTGCTACTGATGATGACAAGCTATTCCTGGCTGTGATAGGCATTAGATTTCTTTATCAAATAATCACAGACCCACCCTATTTTCTGTAAGAAATCTATTAATCCATTCTCTAAAACCGAGCAGGACAAGTCAAAAACTTCTAGGAACCATATTTCATAAAGTGGCCTTGATTCTAATGGATATTCTAAATTATATTGTTGCTGAGAGAACAGAGGAACACTGCAGGAAGGACTGCAGCTACTGGAATGGGCCTCCAGTCTCATAAATACAAAACTGTACATTCTCCAGAACATAGAGAATACAAGAAGGCACATGGTAGGGTCATCTGCAGGAGGACAGATCTGATTCATTTTTTAAAGATGCTGGCTATCCTAGTAATTATGGTTAAATTTTAATAAGTAACTTTTCTTTCCAACTTTAAGAAGAAATACTGTATAGAATAAGATTTTTTATCCTCACAATATTACTTGTCTTAAATTGTAATTTCAAACTGAGGCAAAACAAAAATTAATACCAAGAGGCAGGTAAAAATCAAACAACAATATTGTAAGTTTTTTATCTGTTAAATTAACACTCGGGTTTTGGGTTTTTTTCTGTCTTCAACTTTCTTTAATGTTACAATAAACACACTACATTCTTTGAAAATTCATAAAGTAATGGCTTAATCTAAAAACTGTAAAAAACTTAGCATCAATTTTTCTCAAGGCATCACTTTCCACTAGGGAGTTTTAAAATTAAATATCAGCCAAAATGATACATCAAAACATGTTTTAAGAAATGAAAATGTATTATGCCCTAAAGTATACAGACTAGTATTTTATTTCTAATAGAGTTTTCTGAGGCATGCTAACCAGTCTGCACTGTATGATGCTAACTCCTTCAAGTTTCCTTGCTCTGCTGATTTTCTGAAATAGCGTCTAAAATACAATTCCTCAAGAAAATATCTGCAAACCAGCATGCTCTGCTTTCTTACCTGGATATATCTTGTTCAGTGGACTCTCCCAGATGTAAAGTCATTCTTCTACCTGTTTGCCTATGACTAAATTTACCTTTCAGTTTTCAGTTCCCTCTTACTATGTTCAGTTGACTAGCTCTTCACAATTTATTCAGTGCACAAGCATATTAGTTCCACCTCTCAACAATATTAGAAATGAAAAAGAAATTGCTATAACTGGACTAAATAAAAGTATAGGATACTTTTATATTCTACTCTATTAAGATTGTGAAAGCCATATCAAAGTGAATGAAATATTCATCATTGCCTTACACAGGATATCTCTTGATTTCTTGTTAGAAATGAAAACTCCTTCCTTCATTCCAACAGATTTTATGTAGTGAAAGCCCCAAAGCAAAGAGACCACATTGTATTTTAAAACTATATTTTTATTCTACCAGCAAAAGCAATTAATGAGCTGCTTGTGTTTTTGTGACATTGTCAAAATCTTGATGATAACATTCTTGGATGATTTATTATATTACTGCCACTCATTTTCAGGACTGGGAAAAATGACAATAATTCATTAAGCACTTTTTAAACGACTTGATACTGCAAATATATAGTTTGTGGGTCATTCATTGTGTTCCCTGGCTTTCAAGTGTCAAGTTGCCAATTTATTTTTGCCCAGGAAAATTTATGCTGCAAAGCTGACAACCAGTGCCTTGTTGACTGGCTCTGGAGAAATACCTGCTAGTATTTCCAGAACAATTAGACAAGCGGGAAAAAAAAGGAGAGGGGTAGTATTCTAGCAGTGATTTGCTTTTACCCTTCACACCCACTGGGATATCTTTGAGTTGTATGGTGTACACACTATGAAATAACACAGATAATTTTTGGGGGGGAGGAAGATGAAGGTAAAGAGAGAGCTGGAGGTACTTTCTCAGCTGGCCTGGGCTTACTAAGTTCTGTAGGTGTTACTAGCTCACAGGTTGTGCCCACGTGCCTCAGCAGAAAGAAGGTGACCATAAATGAGCAGGTGGCTTTCCCTAACAGTATGACTAGGTAATTAACATAAATAAAAATATTACTAAGAGCTCCAAATATGACCAAAACATTGCATTTTGTTTCTAATCTGAAGCAGTGATGTGGTAAAATTTGCTTAGTGATAATGAAATTGCTCTTCTTTTATGATAGAGTCACCTACATCTCACCAAACAGTCCTGTTGGCTCTGTCTTGTCTCCGTTGCCTTGTCTCTGGACTGGTCCTTCAGATGTGGATATGCACCAGTTCACAGCCAAATACACTGGTGAGCTGCCCACCGCCCCTTGCCATCATCCCCAGGGATACTGCGGGAACTGAACCGGGGCTGAACGTGCACCTATTACTTGGCTGACCTGAAAAGTAACTGGCATGTAACCAAAATGCTCCCCTGGCACGTGGCTGGGCCACACTCTGACAATAACATGAGTTTGCATTTTACTGGGTGACAACTGTCTTTTGTCGCCATAAGTGATCAAAAGGTTAGAAATATGTCTGCTTAAGAGTTTATCTAGTGTAAACCCAACAAAGTTATTTCCTTCTTTTTGCCATTTAAAATTAAACTTCCTGTTGTTTTTTTTTAAAGTAACTTAGCAAAATTTCAGCTCTTATTTCACTTGTCCCTACCCCCCCAAAATGTTTTACATGATGCTTAGCATTTGTACCTACCCCCAATCAGCATTGTGCAAATGGAGAAGATCTTTTCAGCATCGGTATTGGCTGAAACATTTCCAAACCCAACACTGGTGAGGCTGCTGAGGGTGAAATATAGGGCAGCTATATAGGCACTTCTGATTGATGGGCCTCCTAGTGTATTATTCTCATAGTAAGGAGACTCAATACGTTTTCCTAGCTCATGAAGCCAACCTGAAAAACAAAGCATAAAAAGAACTGTTAAGGAATACTGACACCATGAGAACTACACATACTGTAAAACAAAATAATTCTAAAAAAAAAAAAATATTTAGACACCACTGCATTACTCACACAATGCCAAGAATAGAAAGCACATTAATCTGTAGGAATTTATACAGCACGTTAAGTATTGTGTCTCTGGAGTATTTAGTTTTATGCATGATTATTTATGATAAGAACTGTATTTCTGTATGGAAATCAAGTGTTTTTGAATTGCATATTACAAGTCTAATTAGATAATTCACAAAATCCATTAAGGCACTGAAAAAAAAAAAATCATCACACTGCAGCAAGAGTGTAACATCGGTTTGATTCTTTCCATTAATTAATGTTTGAAAAGCTTTTTGAGATTCTAAGACTAAATTGTTATAATAATAATTACATATTTAGAGCTTTTTACATGTTTCTTCTTACAGTAGAAAAGATTCAAACAACCAAACATAACTTACAAACCAGAATTAATTTTCAAAAGATGCTTCAGTAAGTATTTTCTAAATTGTTCATTTAATCTTTCCTTTCATTTTGCTAAATGAGCCTATGTGTGCTAGAGATAGTAGCATTAGCTACTGCCTGATAGATATTTAAAAAACAACAAACCAACAAACTCTCCCCCCCCAAAAAAAAAAGTATGCAGTTCCTCTTTTGGAAAAGGAAAACAAACAGTCTGAATGAATTGCATAAACACAATGCTTCATAAAAATCAAGATACGAAAAAAAAAGATAAAAATCAATTTGCATGCCCAGTTTTGCCTGTTAAGCCGTTTGCTTGGGAGAATGGGAATCTTTCCCGGATATTCAGGGAGAACTGCCAAAACATAATATCCTGGCAGGCAGAGTTTTATTTTAGAAAAACTGGTCGGGGGTCCTCCTGTTGTAAGCTGAAACCTGACAGACTGAATCACCTTCTGAAGCTTATTGTCTCTTCACTTCAGTCAGCATCCATTTCTTCATTTTGGATGAATCCAGGTATGAACTAGGGGAAATCCCCTTGTACAGAATATCTCCACAAATAGGGGGCAGATTTAAAGTATCTGTCCCAGCACTTCCAATTAAGTTGCGGAAAAAGTCTGTAAGAATTAATGACCTACAACAGCCCTGTTGAACCATGGCTGCTACCACCCTCAGCTCCATACTCTTTTGCATGCTCTCCTACAAAGACAGCGAAGCCAGAAGGGCTGGGTGACGACAGCATAAGGTCTAGCCATGACCCTGCCAACGCGCTCTATGCAGGCCAGTGAATTTAATCAAAAGCACAAATGAAAGCGCTCTGCACTTTCATAAGATGGAAGTACTGGGTAGGCTGGTTTACCTTGCCAACAGACAAAAAAGCCTATGGAAATCTCCTTGATTTTGCCTTGATAGAAAATATTAATCACATAAGGCTATTTTATATTCATGTCTCCTAACTATTTAAAATGAAAGAAAAGCAAAACTAAAAAAACCCCAAACTCTTGCTGAACTGATACCAGTCCTCTCTCTGTGCATCACTGTTTTTCTGAGATTACACTACCTTTCCCCAACAATAACACGGCCCTTTGAATTGAGGATTTCATTCCTATGCGCATGTTAGGAAATGTAATCCCACACATTAAAGAATAAAAACCTAAGAAAATCCCTGGCAGAGAGTAGACAGGGTTAAAAAAAGTATATCTAAACCTAATACAAAGAAATACAATCATAAAGTTCAACATAAAGTTTTGAAAGTATTCTAGTGCATTTGAAGAACTGCAAAACTAAAAGATATTAAATAAGCTATTTTAAATGACTTTAACTGATGGGTGAATACTGAAATAATGCCTCTTAGGAGAAACTGTCTTTCGTGGGAGTATCCTAAAAGCCACTGATTCTTAGCCTCCATATTCCCATTTTTCTGCCTTTTGTTATCTGAATGAATTTCACATTCATTGTTCCTGGTGGTCATATTGCATCTGATTGCAAGTTTCTCTAACTCAGTTTCAGCTATCAAACAAAAAAAAAAAAGAGTTTACCTATTGTAAATTTATACGAAACATTACAGGACTCACTCTCTGACAAACACATTTTCATTGTTATCCAGAAAAGGTAGATGACTCCATTCTTTAATTGATACATATATGTCAACTGGTTTCTCCTTTACAACACACTTTACGTTTGAGGTTATCAAGCAAAAAACCCAGCCCTACTGAAACATCGCTGCTCCTAAAAGGTGCATTACTTCTAGTAGAGGTAAGGTATAAAAATAAATGCCTACGTTGTATCAAACAGTAGAAGTCATTATAATTTTTCTAATATAATTCTACTATCAAAGTAGCAAATACAATATTAGCATTTTACAGTTGCTAACAAGCACTTCTGGCCAGGACATCAGTATCTGAGACGAGTTTAGCACTCCGTGCCCAGTTCTGTGGCATAACTGAGGGTCAGACAAATGATCTTAATCAATAAGATGAATGGCTTATCACTGAGCTACAACAGTAACAGCTAGCAATTATTAGCAATTGTTAACAATTGCTAAAAAAATGCCTGCTATACAAAGACAAGCTATTAGGTAACTTTCTTTAGAGATGGACCATGAAATTTGGAAAGGAAAATATATATCTGAAAGTGAAAACCCATTAAATATATTCCTCTGATAAGGACATGCTTACAGCTTCTCATTTCTATTTTGGCTGTTACAGATGATCCTAATCAGGACCTTTTGAAGAAATTATATAGGATGAGGTTTCAGCCAAAGTCTATAAAATGCTGCAAGATCTTCCAGATCAACCCTGCTTCTCAGATTTTTGTTGATAGCACTACATTTTTTTTCCATTTGGGGGTAGAGACAAGATACAGTTAGCTGTAAATACTTTCATTAGCCCATGGAAATAGTCGTGAAATAGCATGACTGACTGATGCCTTTTGCTTTTTTTGGTTCCTGTAGGTAACAGCTCTCAGCAGATTCTCTGGCAAACTTGGGAATAATTTCTGCCCTCAGGGAAGAAGAGAAAAATAAATATACCTTTTAGTCAGAGGGAGCTTCCTAGAATTTAGCATTATGAATCTTGTCTGGTTTTGAATTAGCATTATCTGGATATAGCTCTGTGACTTTGAAAACATTTTTAAGCACCAATTAACATAATTAAGAGGAAGATTTGTCAAAGGGAAAAAGAGCACTTAAGTAATCAAGTCCCATTGGAAAAGTCAGTCGGAACTGGATATCTAGCTCCATTAGGCTACTCTGAAAATTGCTGGAAGAATCTGTATTGAGTTTCATTCATCTGCATCTGGGAAGTGCTCAAGTATCAGCAGAAACATAAACAAGCATTTAAGCATCCATAGATGACAGACTTTGTAACTGGATGTAAAACACATTATCTCATTTACTGGACATCCAGAAACTCCGTCGTGCCTCAGTTTGGTGCTTGCACTGCATTAAGAAGGTATATCACTCCCTATAATTTGCAGACCCATCCGATACTACTACTTAGATTTTCCTTATATGCCAGACACTTAACATAACAACATCCTGTCTAGTACTTCATTTCAACGACTTAGAAAATAGTTGCATTTTCTAATGCATTAATTACCTACAGCATTTATTCTATAAAACAGATATACATTTTTTTCCAGTTAAAAAGCAGACTCAAACTCTCTGATTTATTCTGGACTACTGCATCTGGAAATGCAAAGAGGTATGGATGAGGAGTATCTCTTAGAGCATCCCTGAATGTCTGAAAGCAGGAATGGTTCCCCAATAGACCAGTGGTGATGATATTAGAAGAGAAAGGGTGAGATAAAGGCCCACCTTCTCTCAGCTGTGGTTCAGTACCAAATTCAGGGACTTTAAGTATTCCTAAGGGTAATGCTAAGGTAGAAAAGCCTATCTATTCCTGCATTGTCACCTTTTTGTGTTTAAACAGTATTTGAACCTCATTTAGGGCCAGACCATACCTGGCTCTTTTACGCTAGTGAGGAAAGAGAGTAAGGAATGTTATGCTGATAGGGAAAGAGAATATGTAGTGAGTAATACTGGGGTAAACTAAAGGACACTGTCAAGCGTGGGTTATCTTTAAGGGCTATATTCCAGACTGAGTTATGTTTTTCTGGCTCAACTGAAAAACTCTGGAGCTCTAAATGAAAACACAAAGATGGCGATGGCTTTGTTAGATGGCACATCTTCTTTATACTTCTGCAAAACTTAGAACTGTACCTTATGAAATAGCAGGCAATACAAAACCATCCAAAAGCAAACAAAATCTAGAAATATTGGAGACCAAAAGACAAAAAGTATAAATAAGTCACCAAACTGTGAAAAAAATAATAAAAAAATGTCCTGAACTGGAGCACATACAGCCTTCTAATATAAATAGATTATAACTTTTAACATAGAAGTCTGTATGTTTTATGCCTGCTAAAGTGTGTTGCAGTGAACAGTTTAGGATTATTAAGGAAAAGATAAAAACTATGCAAGAGAAATTAGATCCTTCATCACAGGAATGCATTTTTAAATTAATATCACCATGTATCCTGAAAGATATGTTAGCTCCCACTGCAGCAGTCCCTGGTCACTGCTGATAGCTTCTCATTTCACAGCTAGAATCAGGCAGTGAGGAGCTGTAGGTTTGCACGGGAAATCACACCACCCCTTCATTACATAGGTGCACACTCGAGTCTGAAAAAGGTCATCCCATATTTCAATTTTAAATGGGTGAAAACTGTTGCAAAGATCCCTCCGATCTCAACAAAGCCAAGATTTTAGCCTATATCTCTACTCTGTTTCCTTGAAATATTAACCTTCAAAAAAACCCCCCAAAACTTAGGGCAAGGCAGTTGCTAAGATAGAACAAGTAAGCAAATCTCCTTCTTTTTATGTAAAAGCACTTGTGATTACAGTCTCTGTGAGACAGATTTTACATGTCCAAATCGCTTCCATCAACTGTCCATGTTGCTTCTTCAGAATGTGCTTCTTCATGTCATAGTTAAAGATCATTTGAGCAGGGGAGACCCAAACTAATATTGTGTTTTAAATGAGATGATACCATCATTTTATATAACAGTATAATGAATATATTCTACCTTATCAAACTCTAATTATCATTCATTAGACATTAAAACATTAGCTTTGCTTTTAAAATTGCTTCCAAAGGATTTTCCACAGTTACTCTCTAGTTGTTTCTGGCTGATACAAAGCATTCAAAATCTAGAGGTGTATAAGAAGCCCAAATTGTTTTACTACTTCTAGCGTGCGTGACTCTGCATTATTGAATAATCATTGCCTCTATTCTCATGGTGATTACTCATTCAAGGTATTCAAGTTCTTCCCAAGATCCTCAAAGCCTTTTTAATCCCTGTCTAGCCAAAATGTTTTTGACATCTGCATTTTTTTCCGGCTAAAACATTTGCATTTTTCCCCAGACTATTAATACACCAAACAGAACCATTCATACTACTCAATCCCGTGGAACATCACTGTTACCCTTTCATTGCCACAAAACTTGATCATTTGTTTACAGGTTTGATCTATGGTGGAATTTTGCCTGTCATGTTAGTAGAGGCTCCCAGGTACCAGAGCAGGTGGTTTAAGGATTAAAGACCCCCCAGAGATGACAGGAGCAATCATACTTTTAACCACTGCTTCCGGATGACTGTAAATGTGGCAGACCTTACTGCAACAGGTCACAAATAAAACATGAACTAGGCTTTTCTTTTACACAGATTAGAAAAAATATGGACTAAAAATAGAAAAACTCACAATCCTGAAGATGTCATAGAGCTGCAGGCTCTAGGATTGTGAAAATGCAGCTCCATCATGTGTGGCCAAATGGCATAATTGCAAAATAGTAAAATACAGCATATGAATTTATGCTCTTTTCAAAATGAAGATAATAAAAAAATGTTATTTGTGTAGCAGGAAATCTGAGGTACATCTATATGACGTATCAACAAGTACAGGCTACAAAGGAACAGCTCTGGCCTACAGGTTGTATTTGAAGAAGAGAATTAGCTGGCATTCAAAATAAGTAAAAGTTAAGTGGCAGTGCATGAAATTTAGACTAGAAAGACTTCAATATTAGTACAACAGACATAAGTATAATGGCTGCATGACAATGAGGAACCATTAGCATTAATCTACTCCCCTTGGTCTTTATTTTGGTAGCACACTTTCCTGTAAACAGTAGACACCTAAAATGAGACAGAAAACAAATATGATAAAAAAAAGACATTAACATTTTTCTCAAGCGTGGAAACTCTGCTTAAAAATATTAAAGTAATTCCCAAAATAATTTATTCTAAAAATGTGTTTTCTTATTTTTGCATTGTGAAATATGGTCCTTAATGGAGTATATTCTTTCTTATGATTTTTTTTTTTCCTTAAACTAGAAAGATACATAACATGGGTATGAATGAGACTAATAGTGTGGCAGAACTAGCGGAACATCTACTACAGTCAAATTTGACATGGTCAAATTTTGTGGAGGGAAATTCTTGACATGACATAGAAAAGAAATAGATTTAACTTGGACTATATGAAACATAGTTTTATCTCAGCTGCCTGTGGCTGGAGTCCTTGTGGTAGGGGCACACAAAGCCACTCAAGGCTGCCTTCTGTGACCCTGGGACCAGAGCCCAGGCACCAGCCATACTGCCTGGGAACTGCCATGCATGCGGCAAGTGCCGGGGTTACTGTTTCAGATCAATGCATGGCAGAGGTGTTTACCCTCCACAGTTCATAGCACCACCTTTCTCTTTCCCTTGTGACATGCTAACTGTACATTTTAAAATGCATTTTATGTCTATTTTAATATTTTCTTACATTTTTCTTTGTCTGGGTCATAATCCTTGGTACCATTCTGGTGCATTTATTGCACCAGTTTATCCAGGTAATGAAGAGTTAACTATGTTAACCTTGTACAAGCAGATTATAGTTAACCTTTGGGCTCAGTGGACTTTTAAGTGCCAACAGAAGCAAGGCACGTGGCTATTACCATGATGGAAACTCCAGAACATTTTCTACAGATGTATATAAAAGTTTATACACTTTTGCTTGATGAACGCCCATATTATAGACAATAAACCACAAAAAATCCCTCTAATATGTAATTAAAGAGGGGAAAAAAAGAATTACTCTTTTCTGTCAAGTACTCTATGCCTTTTTCTATTAAGTAGATAAAATCTTTAGAGGGGAGAGGACAAATTTTATAAGATTTCATGCTTCAGATCTGAGATGTTCATCTCTTTAAAGCCTAATGCAGACACCAAAATAAAGCCTTAATTCATGTAAGTGCTATGTATATAATTTAAAATTCCATGTGGAATCATTAACAGCATATTTTGGGGAGCTTGCAAACAATGGCAATGACAAGAAATGTAATATTTTAAAATGAAAAGAAAAATAGTTGAGAGTTTCAGAACAATGCCCTTCTCAGAAACAAACCTTGATGAGGCATCTTTTCTCCAAAATTATACACAAGGATTCATGAACGGCAAATTTTAGCATAATGCTGGAAGTGGACACTAGGAATTGATAGATTCAATAAAAATGCCATTTGACTTCCCTTGCAGAGAAACTGGACAGAATTTTTATTAAATCTCTTCCCAAATTAACAAATGAAGTAAGAGATGGGCATAAGCCAAAATCCAAGGCACAAACATGCTCCTAATGCTGAAATCTGGGCCATATCTTTGCATCTAGTTAATTTCTAGTTATTATGGATTAAATAAAAAAATCAGGATTTGAACATATGTCAGATGAAATTGTAATCCTTTGCGAGACTTTGGATATTCTACCACTGATTTTCGAGCACCTGTAGCATCATCCAGAGAAAGTTTGAACTTGGAAATAGCACAGTCAGAAAAGATAAACAAAGATAAAAATTGAACGTCCATGTGTGCCCCGCTGCTTCATGGGGCTTGCACACTCAATATACACCAACCTCTGCAGTCAAAGGCACATAGATGAAATGGGTACCTTCATATCTGGTTCTTTTTGAATGCCTGCCTTAAATGATGGAGTACCCTTTGCAGATACATTGACCGGTGTTCTTCTTGGACACCAATCTAGAGGAACCTGTATCTTTCCCTAGATCCTTACGGAGAGTTTTTAACCATCTAGACACATACAGTAAAACAGATGTTTTAAAGACTTTTGAAACTCATGGAGTTTTCTAAACTAAATGCATACTCTCTTTGGTTAGACCATTTTTAGATACAAGCTTAACCTTTGCCAGGTCTACCAAAAATTAATTTGAAAAGTAACATCCTATGTAATTCTTTTGTAAGGCTGACTAATATCCTTTGTAAATACATTGGCTGTTGTATTTCTAATTGGATTTATACTTAGAAGCTCCCATAAAAATACATTTTGTAGAGCTTCAACTCATGTAACTCGACAAAGTCATAACAAGATATTGACCCATTGTGCTCACTGAAAATGAAGTTTTCATGGCACAATAAATATTCAATGAACTAAGTAGTTTCAGGAAGAAGAGGTGCTCAATCAAGGGATTAAAAAAAGAAAAAAATCTAAGATCTAATTATAATGTTGCTGATAACAAAAACACAGCTGAGCACACAGAAGTGCTGAAAATCTGACAATTAAGCTTTAATTATCTGACAAAATTCAACTCTAAATTGCAAGTATCATTGCTTAGAATAAGAAAGTAACATTTCTGTATTCTTATGGTAAAATTTATGCCCCCTTGGAGATAATGACAAAATTCCTTTGAGGGGAACATTTAATTTCTTGTCATCAGCAAGGTGTGGTCTGTTAAATAGTTTATATTTTAATTTTGGAAGGCCATAAGTCCAAGGGGAGATACTTTTTATCCCACAGGAAGCTTGTAATCCACCCCAGTGAAGGCACTATAGGTGCATGGATTATAATGTGATTTCCAAAGTCTCTCTGGTTGATCACTCCTGGGCATGTTCATGGCTTGTAAGAGGTAGAGCAATAGGCCTGATATGAAATATTTGTAATTCTAGCATTTTGTTAGAAAACAATGTTGGAAAGATATCTTTTAAAAAATATTTGGTTAGTCACAAGTAAGAACAGGGTGGAGTCCTGCAGCTCTTCCACCTAATGCAAAATGCTACATAAACACGCCACAAAACACAGTGTACATAAATTAGCAACAGCGTCACACATTTCAAGCCCCCGTTTCTACCCAGAACCTAACTATGTTCATTAACATTTCCAGATGAAGTCCTATCTTCTTTTGTCTGCGAAGTAAGGTTTTGCTCCTTTACTTTTTCTTCTGCTGGGCTGAACAAATCCCCGAGGACCAGCCCAGACACAGTTCTACAGTCAGAGCCCCAGATATTTCTTAAGATGGCAGATAGTTCACGTGAATTAGCTACTTACATTTCTCCTTCACCATGTGGCAAAAAACTCTTTCCAGCAAAGTTATTTTATGCTTACAACTATAGTATATTCTGGTGAGAGAGTAAAGAAAGGAGTGGTATGGGAGGAGATACGTCCCTTTGAGTGGAGCTCCAAGACAGTCTCCAAAAAGCTAGCTGGTGTCCTGCATGACCAGAGAAGTTATTACTGGAGGACTTTTCCTCCAGGACCATTTGCCATGTGGAATGGATACTGGATGGCTGAGCTTGTCCTGTTTGGTGAGCCAGCCATGTGGGCTGACTGGGCAGGCTTTGGGCGGCTTGCCCCTCTTACCCCTATGCTGCATTACTGCCTTGCTGCCCCATAGGGCTGCAAATTGCATCTCTGGGACACACAACCGTTATTCTATAGATGTCTAAACAAACCAGACAGCTGCACAGCTTTTTTGTTCATATTGATGAGGAAGCCTCCAATGTACCTTCGCAATAGTCTCATAGTATAACACCATCAAGATTTCCCTTACCATAGAGATATGTTTATTCTAAGGTAGAGACCTGACTATATTGCATACAAGAGCTATGTCTAAGAGTTTTAAGAGCTAACTCAGCAGATCTGCAAGGAACATATTCCTTGATATTTTATGATAACTCTCTAAACATTTATACTTACTGTTGCACAGAAGCCCCAGTGCACATGGTGAGTGCACCTGCATTCCTGCAGAACTAGGTCATAAATTCCTTCAGTCTCATTTATCAAGGAATAAGTAAATTTAGAAAAGAAATGTACTGGAAACTCTTCTTCTCTCTGGTAAGCATGTACAGCTCTTCTCAACAGTAATTTGTCAGATAACTATATTTGGATATGTGGGAGATTTAAATCCTTCTTGCTTTTGCAAGTCAGCCGTTTTTTCTCTTCCCCACTTCATTGGAAGGACGAGATAGGGATATTTTCAATATTAACTTCCTATGACTGTGGCAGTCAATACATACAAAGTACTATATATAGCTAATTATTTGAATTAAACTTTTTCTTTTTACTAGGAAAAGTTTATAAACAGCTCTAATGTCATTAATTTATTTGTAGTGAAGACAAATGCCTCCTAATTTATCTTTCTTTAAATTATCCTGGTTTGTCATCCCTCCCCAAAAACCCCACAGATTTTTTTTTAGGGTTCTTAACCTAAGAGAAATTAATAACATAAGTAAATTAACTGCTTTTTTGTAATATCTCATAATATTCATTTAATTTTTAGATTACAGGTAAAACATATAGCCAATTTAAGAAATAAAATTGCGAGCATGTCATTAGAAAGATATAAATCCTTTGCAAATCTTCTCCTTTAAGGAGATGGCCATACTGTCACTTCATGAAGAGCCTCAGCGCTTAACGTTACTGCTCCCTAGGCAAGCTGGCTGTTACTGTCCTTTTCCAGGCTATCAAATGCCTTGCAGTTAAGCCTTGAATTAGAAACATTAGTGCTCCTGGTCCATTCAGTGCAAAAAGCAGGTCTATCTTTGCCCTCTTTGTTTCCCTGTGCTCCAACAGTCTGTACCCATCTATTAGAGCCTTTCTTATCTTATATTTAGAGCGTAATACTCTTTTGGGCAAGAGCAGCCTTTTTATCCTGTGTTAATTCAGCAATGGAGACAAGAGGATCTTGACCCATAGCTAGGATCCCAGATGCCGTTACAATAAAATTAATGGTAATGACTTTTTTTTTTATGCTGTCAGCTAAAGCGTTACAAAGCTGCTTTGCAGTTTTTTGTGTTTGGAGTCCAAATCGTGACAAAAAGGGTTTGAGCTGTTACAGGTGATATATTCCTGTCTTTTTTAAGAAATAAGTACCCTCCTCCATAAGCAATACAGATTACATTAAAATGAAGCCTTTATTATCAAAATATGCAAAAAAATCCCACAAAACAAAACCTTGAAGAATGTCAGTTTTAAGGTTGTTAGCAAAATTTTGGGTCTGTATGTGTGCAATGTGGCATAGTTGGTAAATAAATCTCACCTCTGCCCTGACATTCTTCCCTGCTCAGGTCTCACCATCAGAGAAATTCGTCCAAAGACTTTCAGTACTTTAGTTACATGGAAATTTCTCAGTCCTAACAGTGAGTATATGAACAGTCCTGACTCTGAATCTGCAAATAGATTCTCCTGGGGGCAACAACAGCGCTAATCAATACCTTAATATCTCTGTAAAGAAAGTACAATTTATTTGCAACAGCAAAATATCAAGAGGATTATAATTTTTTTATAAAAGCAGTGAAATACGCTACGTGTATTTTCATACTGCTTGTTTAACCTCCAGTGATCCGCGAGAGTGGGGCCGTTTCCTTCCAGTGCAAGAGGTGGTCCCTGACAGTCGATACCTTCTCCACTCCTGCCGTCTCCCCCACGCCAGCAATCAAGATAATTTTCAGCAGCTTCTACCTGTTCAAATGCAGCCTCCCAACTTGTGGTAGAACAGAGGCAGATGCCTCATCACAGAAGCTCTCCTCAAACCAGGACATTCCTTTAGTAGGTCTAACTACAAATGAAAGAGCAATTGCAGAATTGCATCAAAACCATGCTAGTTTTCCCCTGCCTAGCCTGGGTAATCACACAGGGGATGATAAGTCAATATGGAGTTTAGTTCAGGTCAGTACATACTGTTGCAGTCTTCATGACATCCATTTCTCCTTGTCTTCTACACTAATAGCGTCCATGCTACTTAGATAACAGCTAAGTATGCTAACCCTCACTACAATCCTCTCTTTGCTTGCTCCATAGATTTTGCAATAGCGTCTAAGTCTTCTCCTCTGCATTCTTACCCAAGGAGCCGCTATGTTGCTTTCTGGACCGGGACCCTGCCCCAGTCGGGCAGCCATACGATAAACACTATTAATGCTTTATTTGCTCTTGCCTTGTCTTAATTTTCTAATCCTTGAATCTACAACCTAAGTAACATTTTTTAGTATATTTTTTTTTCTATGTGTCATTTGAATTAAGGAAGTTGAGATCCAAACATATTTGGCTTTTGTGAGGGGAAAATTAACAACAGGGGATATTTTACTCCAAATTATATCTTAACATGATAGCAAAACAAGAATTTGCAACGTAATGAAGACTTGATATAAAAAAGGAACAAAAGGTAAAGAAGAAAGCTAGTGTCTTAATGGGAAAGCACACTACATGTTTAAAGTTTGTGTGAATTACAACAGTTCTGAAATAAAACATCTGTGTCTGCAGATCTGACAGGTCTTTTTGAAGTGTGAGACACAAGGAAATCGTAAGCATTAGCATTTTTATCTATAGCTATCTTAGATCTGGCAATGAAAATTATTTAGAATAATTAGGTATAATTAGTTTTACAGAATCTGGCTTGTGTAAAACTTTACAGACCGTAGAATGTCACGACATACTCTCACAACTCCACATTGGTTTCTTTTGCTGGAGGTAGTTACTAGTTAACTTTAAGCACTGTCACCTGAAAGTACAAAAGAAGCATAAATGCTTTCCATGGTATATGAAAATGGAAGAAAGTCTGGAAAGAAGAGAGTCTTGAATAATTTCTTCATTTTGATATGGAAATCATTTTCTATTCTGGTAACAGGAAAACCCTTCTTTTATCAAGTACTGCTCTGTTAAGAGGCAGGAAAAAGGATAAATAAATAGAAAATAGGAATACACACAAAGGAAGTTTCTAGATGAAAAATGTAAGGCATGCTTGTGCTATAGAAGAAAAGAAAAGCAATTTTAGTCATTATGGGATGTCTATGGAATGCAATATGGCATTCTAACACCCTAGGATCTCTACCTATGTGATGGGGCTGAAAGAGGTAGTCCAATCAAATATTGAAGCAGCTGCTGAAAAGATTTCAAAATGTATACAAAGGCTTTGTGGGTTTAAACTGGCTTGAGACATTGTAATTTGAACAGCCAAGGCACGAGCTTTGAAACCAGAAGTAGAAACTTCTGAGAAATCCTAACAAAACATCCTATTACACTAATGTCTAATAGACACTAATGTTTTAGCAAACTCGTACAAAGCTCTCCAAGGAAGGTAGTGTAGCCTTCCAGCTACCCAAAGAGATGGAGGCCTCTCCAGCCTTGCTAGTTTTCAGGGCTTGGCTGGAGCAAGCTGTGTGTGACCCGATTCAGTGCTGGTGATTCCCCTGTTTCAGTTAGCTGGCTGGACTAAGCAAATCCCAGAGGTTCTCTCCGGCCAACATTTCTATGATTCATAGTACAGCAGTTAAGGGTTAAAGACTGTGATGTAATTTCTAATTGACTGAGCAAGGCTTTTATGCACGTGATTTGCAACTTTCAATAAATTATACTCTATGGTATTCCCATTACAGAAGCCATGTGGAAAGATCAGGGTGTTATTTTACCTCTTGGGACTATTCCCTCTTATGGAGCGTATACTGAGCAGATTTTCCCCCTACGTGTGGCACTGAGAATTTCTATTATGGCTGCAGAAATTGGTCAAGATACAGCTTTTCCACTGAGATAAAAAACTGCTTTGTGGAATTAATGAACGATATGTAGGTAATCTGCAGTTAGATGCAGCAGGACACTTTCAACTTTATCAAATCTCAAGGGCTTCATCCACACAGCAGATTTTTACTTTTCACTTAAAAATTGGCCAAAATTTTTTTCCTAGGTACAAAATATTGGAAATATATTAATAACTACATAAAAACCTCACACTTCCTTTAATAAGGTATTTTCATGCCTATTTTTTCTGGGCTGCAAATCCAATGGGGTATCTGAGTCCTGGAGTATTTTGTAATTACCAAAATGATTCAATCAGAAGGCAAAGTAGGGTGCATAAAGGAAAATATAGTTTAATCAAGGAACTGAGCCTGTAGAAAAGAACAGCAGGGAAGAATGTCAGAATAAAACATACCAAGGACCAAAGCGGCTGAAATGCAAATTAACGTTAAACTAAATGCAAGGGAAAGGTTTCAGTTCAGTTCAACAAATGACATTTTGATTTGGCACAGTTCCATCACAAAAATAGTGTTTTGGTTATTCAAATGCAACATTGAATGATTTTCACAGAATTAATTTCTATGGATATTTGAGAATTTTAATTTATATTTTAAATCCTGACAAGGTCCGGTATACACAGGTCTGAAATGAGGGATATTAATAAAGAAAACCTTTCCTAGAAAGTATGTTTTACATATAAAGCAGGCAGAAAAGTAGGGCCAGGTTTTCAGATAAGCCTTTATGAGACCTTCATTTGTAAGAGTAGGTCTTTATCATTTTCAGACACGTTTCCACACACACTTCCAGCACATGTCTAGGTGATTACAGCTATGCATATAAAACTCCCTTATGGCAGTTAAATTTCTCTGTGTCTTTTCTAACAGACTGACAAATAAGTGAAATACTATGTGCCTCTGCTTGTATTGTACTAAAAATTGTGCATAAATATGATTCTCTGCAAATAGGATTTCCTCTTCAAAAACTCGAACAACTTTCCCTCCCTAATTATACTTATTCAAAAGTGTAACCCAATCAGCTAAAAGAAAAAGTCTTCTTTCATAAATATTTCACACTATAAGCTTTGCCAAATTGGGCCTCATAAACCAGAACTGTTTTAACCATTCAGGTAAGGTATCGAGCAGACTTTAAAGAAATATTTTGAAGTTGTTTTGAAACAAATAAGTGCATTTATTCACTATAATTTCTTAATGATTTTAACAAATTTGTCTATTTTAGTTCTTACAAGGCTACAAATTGTGAACCTCAAACATTAATTCATGGAAAATGTATACACTGTGCATGCAATAAAAGCGTTACTTTTACTGAGGAGTAAAACTCTAAAGGATTGAAAAAACGTTGCAAATATTTAAAATCTTTCTAGTGTATGGTATTCTCCCAGGGTTTAAAATTTCTGTTTCAAATACCTTAGAATACATCATTACTGTGAAATGCTTCAATACTGTGGTACATCCTTGTCTTTTTCAAAGGATTGACAATGTAACAAGTGCTGTTTGTAATTATTTGTGAGATGAGTGCTTTAAAAAATTTCATAGCTTCAAAGTAATCAGCTTGTTTTGGCTGTCTATTTTATTCCTATTTATTATTCGTGTATGGCAGTCCAGGGGCTAATTATTTCACGTAAGTGCCGCAAGAAATAACCCAAACTAGGTGGCTGAGTCTCTTAGATACTGATGTCCCAAAATACTTCACAAAGGTGGTAACCATCAACCATTTCCTTCATATATTAATTAGAAGTGAATTTTCAGCCCCGCCCCCTCGACATACAAAATAAACAGATGAGTATACAGGTATGTATATTCTACACAAAGTGGATCTTCAATACAGATACCCCAGGTCAACAGAGCTTTATAATTAATCTTACTAAATTGAAGACGTCAGCACTAATGCATGACACAACTATTTTTTTTTAATTCTTTTTCTTAAAGTTGCCTCTTTAGGACCATAGTTCCAAAGTAACAGGTTCTGTTATTACTAATCACAAAAAATTAAGAATACCAATAATCAAAAACATAACCAAGCAGACTGAAAGAGAGATTAAAATCAAACATTCGGGGACAGAGATGACAGATTGAAATGAACAACTAATCACGGCTAGTGAATGATGTCCTGTGCAATTTAGTCAGCATGAAGCTGTTTCCTCCCCTGCAAGGATTCATAAATCTACACATACCAATTCTAACTTAATGGATGTTTGTGTTTGGAGGGGTGAAACTAGACCAATATTTTATAGTAGAATACAGATTTCTTGGCCAAGATCCTTGGAAATTTACAAATACTCTCTCTGTCAGTGAAGAGGATCCACTTGGTTCTATCCATGCAACAAACTGAACCGAACTGCTGTTCCCACCCTCGACAGACATGATCAAAACAGACCAGGGAGTGCTGGGGACCTGGGCTGAACCTTGCCACCTGCCTGGCAGTGTGAGAGCAGATGCCAGCTGCAGTCTTTCCCAAGACTCTTGTTCTAGTTCATTAGTACTGGATCTTAACAAGTTGAACATTTGTTGAAACTACTAGAAACTGTTTTGTCATAGGTCTAGACTCAAACTCCAGAAGGTAGGTCTGGAATCCAGAAGTAGGTACACATACCTGCACGCACCACTTACGTCAACTGGGTCCAAAACCTGATCATTCCTTAGCACTACAGTTTTACCCCATGTCTTTTGTTAGCTGATCTTCCTGACAGCCCCAGTACCTGGAGATCTGGGATCACACAAAATCTCAGTTTTCATAACTATTTAACATTAAGTTCTTGGTCTCCAATTTTGCTAAGAATATGTTGAAAATAGGAATCTCAGAGGGTTCAAAAGCAGAATGAGTCATTATTTTTTATACTTCTTTTTGTTCTGTTTTTTGAACAGTTAGATTTAGCAAAAACTGCTCATGTCACATTCAAAAACAAATATATTCTCTAACAGAAGGAAACGTTGTACAGAGACAGAGCTGGAATGATCTGGGACCATTAATAGTTAAGACAATTCGTATATAAAAAAGAAAAACAAAACCCAAGCCTCTATCTCTACTTTGATACCAACTCTTTTGTCACATCTAGCCATTTAAGTCATTAAACTGCTTTGCAAAAACTTCATGATACATTAATATTTACCAGCTTCTACAGTAAATTATGAGGATTAATATAACATGAAAATACTAAGAGTCAAGAGTTAACTAATTATTGCTTTAACAAATTATATATTATTTTGACCAAGAATGGGAGTGATGATGCTGATTTTTCGAATATGATTTCTACTATTACTCACTCCATGGTTCTGCTGGGTCCAAGAGCACCAGAAACTTTTATTAGCTCACTAGCATACATTATTTAAGGAAGAACTAGCAGATACACGTACCTAAAAAGAGTCTTTCTTCTGAAAAGAAGACAGCCTGAATTTTAACGTGAATAAATGTACCAATGCCACAAGTATCTCTTGTTAAAGATATGCTTAAATCTGCATCTTCAGAATACCTGGCAAAATATCTCAGGATCTTAAGAAAACTAACAAAGGCCACCTCGGGTTTCCTAGCATAAGCTTGGAAAAAGCTTCCCAGCACTGAAAACTTCCCAAGCTGTTGAAACTAGAGAGAAGTACAGGGCAATGACTCTCTTAATGGTTATTCCAACTTGATGCTGACTCACGAAGTTCTGATAAGACTGAAGCTACCGAGGAGCCACAAAGGACTTGGGCAGAGTTTAGGGACCCAGGCTCAAGAGTGTAACATAAAGTTTTCATCTAAGACATTAGATGCCTACATTTTGGAGAGTCTGTATCAGCCAACTTCTGCATCAGGCCAGAAATGCCACCATCTTTGCATGATTAAGACACTCAGAGCTTCTCTCCCATCTGCACCCAGCGGGGATCTTTCAGCCACCTTGCCCCTGCACCTAAATCCTGTGAAGGACTCAATGGGGAAGGTAGTTGTGAACGCTTGTTCTTCTCTCACCCACCACTGTATAGCTCTAGCAAATTTAATTGCAAAAGAGTGAGTATGTCAACTGTCATTTCACCTAATACCTCATTGGTAAAAATAAATGTGAAAGACTTCAGATCTTTGTTCTCCTCAGCCTTGGACAGTCCAAGCCTTCATCTCCAGCTTCACCTGGACATTGGAGACTCTGGGTAGAGACTCAGGCATTGGCCATTCCTCTGTGGAAATCACATCAGTTTGGGAAGGAAAAAAACAACCAGGACTCAAGGAAGAGAGCTGCCCAGAAAGCTGAATGAAGTAACACATACACCAGGATGTGGTGCTCTCTTAAAGATATTTGCTTTGTACCTGTATCTTCTGTACCTTAGACACAAGTTCTAGTGCCTGAACCCCACACTGAAGAAAACTGAAATTCGGTAACAATGCCTCTCCTTCCTTCTGTGACCAAAAGAAATCAGTGGCCTCTTGTTTTGTTTCTCACCAGAACAATCTACTTTGCATCTGTGCTCCAGATGGAGACAACGCCAGGCTGCTTGTGCAGACTCAGAGGAGCGCATGAACTGCTGCTGAAAGGGGCAATCCTGACTAGCACAGGTGCAACTCCCAGCAAACACAGGTCAACTTTCAGAAAACTCAGCACTGCTAGATTTACCAGTTTGGATCAACACTATTTGAGGGATCTCTATGTTAAATTCCATTTTGTGAAACATCCATGTCCTTCAGTACCTGTGAAAAGGGCTTCCCTGCAGTTCAACATGAGGCATATAAACCTCGAGTGAAAGGGCCTGACGGCAAAACCCTATTTTCAACATTTCCTGCTGGTTCCACTCAGGTGCTATGCACCTCATTCTGCACCTAAATCTGCCACCCATTGCCCTGAAAGCTAATTCAGAGTATAAATCCTTCACTGGGAGCCAGGCATCCAAGGCCCTCCAAAGGGTCTGACTGCAAGTGTGTGATAAACAAAGTGTAGGGGGAAGTTTTCTGTTGCAGAGTACGTGAAAGTACAACGGTTCAGTCATGATTGAGTTCTGGTTTTCAGAAGTGCTGTAAATTACGAAACTGAGTAAAATCCTGAGATGAGAGTAGAGGTATTTTATTGAAACAAAGATTTAAATAACTGAAGAATAATCTTTACAGACCTGATTTTAAAGCTTCTCCCAAAGTAAACACATAAACTTTATTTTTTATAAAAGCACAGGTGTTTTATTTTGGTGTTTTTTTTTTTTTTTTTTTTAATTTTGCTTTGATAACAACTCCTTCATAGTCAGAATGTTGTAAGTGGTACTGTGGGTGGACTAATAAAAAGTTGCAGCTGAATTTCTGGTAGACAGGAAGGATTTTTTTTTCAAGACAATTACAGAAATTATACCTGACAGCTTAGACTATCTAAGGGAACAAGCATCCTGACTCTTGGCCTTCTCCTAATCTCCTCACTACACTCAAGACAGCTGAATTTCAACAGCTCATACGGTTCCCACAGAATGAATGCCTTTAGCAACAGGAAACATTTTCAATATTATCTGTTTCCCGTAGAGACAGATCAAAAAGTCATTTCTCATATTTGATAAGAACTTGAAGGGGAATAGCTCAGTATACACTAATTCAAAACAACAGACAGCAAATAAAGAACCTATGCCTAAATCTGATACCAGTTAAACCTATAGAAATAGGAGCCAATGTGTTGAAGTCAATGGAATTAGAGTGGTAGGATCAGCCAGAAACCTCAACATAGTCTAGCCTCTACTCCATATCAGATAATAGAAAATTAATCTTATTTTTACAGGTTGCTGAAAATCATGCCGTGTCTCGGGGAAACATCTGTTTCACCAATGAGAACAAATGAGGGGAACAAGGTGGAATGTAACAGAGAGGGATCTGAAAAAGCTAGAAGGTAAAAGCAGGACAAAGAGCATACCACTGTCTCAGCTGGGTGGGAATGACCGGCCCAGGAGTCTTGTTTTTATCAGACATTAAAGCCAAGCTGCTGCACGTGGAAAAACTGTTTCCTGAGATGGGGGAACTTGCTGAGGTAAAGGTTTCGAGCACCTGAAAATAGTGCCTATACTGCATATCTTCCAAATACCTCATGTAATCAGTTAAAATAGCAATACTAGAGCTAAGCAAGAGATCCAGATTTTAACACTATATTACACTGGTATATGTCCCAATGCCATCATGTCATGACAGTTCATGAATAATATTCCCAGACACTACGTCTTTCTCATTGTGCAACCACATGGCTAGATTTGTGAATGTAACCATGTTTTTAAATTATTTGCAATGAGAATGTTGCCTGAACAAGGACAAAAAATGAAATAAAGGCTTATAATTAGGCGCAGCAAGAACAAAGCAAACGCACTTTTCGGTTCTGGGTATTTTCATGGGGAGAACTTTATCACTCCCACTGCCCCAATCCAAATGCAAATTAAGCACCTCATTTGTTTAAATTAGCAAGAGAAAAAAGATATACAGAAGCAAATGCTACTCCCACTAAAGTCAATGTTGTGAGATCTGGGCTATGGTGCATATCTGATGGCACAGCAAGGTCCAAAGTATTATGTTAACAGTACTGCAGCTTTAAAATGTTTGCTTTAAGAGTTAGCAAAATCTTGGTCTTGAAATCTGTACTGCAGGCTTTCTGAGGAAGCACTAAATGAAGTAAGGAAGTTGCTAAAAGCTTTTTCCTCCCTCTGCCTCCCCCCCAGAAATAGAAGCAAACATAAAAAGCAAAGAAATCTTCTTCTTATTGCAGGCGTGGTCTTATTTTCTTAGAACAAACCTGTCCCTATATTTCAGATGTATACATTGCAGCATCCATACCCAGGGTACCAGTTTTTCAGGCGGATACCACCTGTGACACTCCAGTGAAGAACGAAAAGCATACTTTCCAAGGGGAGACACATTCCTTATAATAAAAAAAAATAGGAATTATATTTTGTATGTTGTATTTTTTAATGCTGCCAATTAGAAAGCCTCCTAATGCCTGGAATGAACTTTGTATAAGATCTACTGACGGAAACTTGAGTCTCCAGTTTTGATATTAATGTAATAAAATTAGAAGTTTAAAAATTAAAACCTGTAAATACAAGACTAAGGATCATATTCTACTGCTTTGCCTGCAGTAAGAAATCTCTTTTACATGTTCTCCAAAACATCACAAAAATTTCCAGTTGAGGCCTTCATACAGGAGAACAGAACATCCTCAGTGTCTTAAAATAACACTACCCTTATTATAATCCAAGCAAGATCTCTCCTGTGTGCATTATTTGTTTATGATCTCCAGATCTTATTTTACTTCGCTTAGTCACTCATACCCTTAATCACACCTACCGTTCTCCCCTTGATATATTGCCTACATGGATGCTGTGAGGTGTAGCAGACTGGTCATTTGAAGTTTTCTTAAGGTGAAAAGAAAGGCTAGCTACATACAATCAGCTGTGTATCACCAGAGTAGCAAAAATTATAGCACACAGAGGGCCAAGACTTAACTTCATTGTGTTTCATGAGCAAGTAGTTTGCATGTGGAGAGCAACAGAATTTGCTCAGATTGAAGAAATTACATAATCTTATTTTCCTGCTCTTATATGTGACATGTAAGCTTAAACAGAAATTTTATCAGTGTTGAAGCAGTCTTTGCAAAACAGTGGCTTCATGCCACGTATCTGGAGTTTTCTGAGCTCTTTTTTTGAAAATCAGTTTCTAATACTTTAACATTTTAAAAGTGTTTCCCTAAAAAAAAAAAAAAAAAAAAAAAAAAACCACCCCAAACAAATCCCCAGAGCCATAAAATATTTAACTTAGTGCTAGAGAGAACTTAGAAATAACCATTCTGACAGATAAAGAACTAATATCTGTAGGAGCTTTGCAGAAGTTATTGCAGTGTAATTTTTATACATTTATAACATGTAAATATTTTAAAGACTATCCATGAAGGTGGTAGAACAGCTCTCCAGACAAAAATGTAAAACCACATTTTTGGAAAAAACCTATAATAAAATCAGGTTGTAAGCTCAACAGCGAAGCCCTTTCACCAGGTAGGTGTCTAAAGCCTAAGAGTACACACCACTAAGAAGTGCCTTGGCCCATCCATGGGGAGGTGCATTGCCTGCAGCTGCCCAGGGAAGGTCACTGGGTCTCATGTTGAGATGAGCTGGTGGTGAGAGGCTGTTAAGGAGCAGTTCCTTCCTAGGAAGACTGCTAGAAGTGCAGTGCATGATAACCCAGATACAACACTCTTCATTGACGCTTTGATGAGACTTCTGCGAAATGGCTCTGTTGTAGTTAAACTGGGATTTGTTCTAAGAAGGTTGTTGGGGCATTTGCTTATTACTGCCATTGCCCAAGAGAGGACAAAACTGAGGGGTGAAAGTTAATGTTTTTGTAGCAGTAAATGCCAAGAGCCCCAGGGGATATGAGGAGAATTTCCTAAATGTGACCTCAGCTCAGGGAAAAGGGAGAGGGACAGGCTGCATGGAGAGCGCGGCCAGCAGCCCCGCTGGGGACCACGGATGCAGTCCATCCTCATCATTGGAATTGCGACGAATGCTTTGAAATCAGCTATCACTTGTGGCCTACATAAGATGACCATGTGTCTTCATTGTTTCTTTCTGCCAGAGAGACTCTTCTTTTTATTATTATTATTATTATTATCTGGATTTGTTTTTCTGTTAGCAGTATTTGACCAATTTGTGCACAGTCGGCTTTCTTTGTATGTTCTCCCCTACAGCTGCAGCCTTTTCTTTGAGAGGTTAGCACTCTATGAGGAGTTCAGCAGCAGGTCACAGACCTGGTTTACAAAGGGAAGGAGAAATAAACAACCAACTAGAAGAATAAAAAGTCTCCACAAAGCTTTCAGTAACCTATAGGCAAACTGGAGAGATATATTTATTGGACTTTCTTTCTTTTCTTGTTCCTGACCCAGCATCCTCACCTCATCTGAGGTCAGGCACCTGTAACATACTTGCCATTTTTCCTTCAGACTTATAGTTATTAAATTATATTTAGATAGATGCTAATGGGGTGAAGAGACAAGAAAGAAATTAAAGGAGACAAGAACAGGGCATAGTGCCACTTGAATGCAAATCACTGAACCTTTGGTCACAGGTGTTTGCATCATTTCCCCCACCAAACATTTTTTCTGGTGGGAAACTGTGTCAGCATTAGATATGCTTTGTTTATAGGAGAGACGTGCATTCTTTTCCTCTCACAGATAACTTACATATTGTATATTATTCATATGTGTTTTAATCGTGTCTTCAGTACCTAATAGCATAAAGAAAACTAGCAGGGCTTCCCTCTTCCAGTCAATTTTATCACTGGCCTTGTTTCCTCTCCTGCTTCAGTGAACACATAATAGATTTAGGCTAAAGGTAAGTAGAAGTAGAATTAAAAAGATAAAACACAAGGAACCAGTAAGAAAAGGGATAAAAAGGGATGCTTGATATTGATATGGTATCTGAGAAAGACAGCAAAAGAAATGCACCTCTGCAGTAAAGCCAGAATGACCCACGTGGGAAGATGTGGAGTATCAGCTGTTGCACTAGTGGGTAACACACCTTCAAGTGTGTACACGTACCTAGTGCCAGGCTCCTATAGAAGCTATATTGTTCCCCCATCATACATGGGTATGAACCTTAGAAATAATAATAAAGAAAAAAGGAGAAGCTTAAAATCTTAAGAGTCAATCTGGAACACTCAGTGAAATCAGAATGAAGGCTAGGGTAGAAACTAAACATTGGACCAAAATTAAGAGTTCCAAAACCATCTCTCCACGATAAACACGTCTGCTGTGCAAAACAGCAAAGCCTGCAAACCAGCTAGACAATATTTCCCACAGGAGTTTTTAACCTGAGGCGTTTCAGGACCTATCTGTTTCAGTGTATAGTAAGGAATAATCAGCTCACTCGAGAGAATGCCTCTGTTGGAGAATTTGCCTAATTTGCAAATACAGGATGAGCGTTCGCGTCTACTCTTCTGCACAATCTATCTAGTCCTTTCCTATCCAGATCTTCAATTTCCCAAACCTTGAATCACTCTAGAAAATCTCATAGTTTTCTACTGTTCCCATTTTCTTTTCATTTTAACCCTCTTTTTCAGATTGACTTGAAACTCAGAGCACTAATCTCTTCCCTTTCTCTACATACAGCACTAAATAATTGTATAAGATTAAACAAAACCAGAAATATTGAGTGGCTTATACACGTGTTTTTATATATTTACATACACATATATGCATATATACACATGTGTACATATATATGTGTATGTATGTGGTGGAAAGAAGAACTTACCTATGTCCCAGGTAAGGGGGTTATTCTGTTCCATCTCCCTTTTCCCTATGACATACCAAATGCAGGCCATCCAGTGAGCAAGCAAGGCAAACATGGACATGAGAAGCGTGAGAACAATTGTGCTGTGCTGGGAGTAACGATCCAACTTCTGAAGGAGACGCAAGAGGCGTAGCAACCGCACTGTCTTTAGGAGGTGGACAAGAGAAACCTAGGAGCACAGGGAGACAAAACAACTTGTCAGCAGTTAACTTCTATCATGCACTTCTTTTGTTTCAATGAAAGAAAACTCTTATCTTCTAAAGCTCTGTCAATTTTTGCCCACTCTTCATTCAGTTACATAGCTGCATATTACGTTTAGACTAAATCTTAAGACAGCAGAGAATATCAAAGAAGATGGTTAAAAAAAAGTGTTTACTTTTGCTGTTTACCTACATATTTATAGTTTCTGATTTAACTAAATGAACTTGAAATACTGGGAGATCTTTCATTTTGTCTTTTTTTTTATGCAAAGTCATCTTTTGGATTTAACTTAAAAACTTGTGTTTGTGCAAAAATAGATCCTTCCCTGCTCTAGAAGAGAAACAATTGTCAAACTGACCAATTTGATTCCAATATGATACCACACAACAAACATCTTCAAGCACATGATGATTTTCAGTTTCTGCTAATAGCCAAACAGTAGGCCTAACTCAACTATGTATGAGATTAAACCAGCTTAATAATTAAGCCTGGAAGAGGCAATAACATATATCAGATATTTTGCAGAACAAGGAAGCAGAGAAGTGAGTGAAGACTCAGACTTGTTCTTCAGATTTAAAGTGTATTCAGGGGCCTGGGTACGTTTCACTGCTCTGTACTAAGTTGGGGTCCAAAAAAGCTTGTATTAAAACTTTTACGCTACTTCTTAAATTCCTTTACCTAAAATATTGTTGCCTTTCAAGTGCATGTGGCAAAACCAGCACCAAATCTTCTCAGCACCCTAAGTATACATCAGTTTATGAAGTATATGTCCTCTGGCCTCAGAGGAGATGCAGCAATGCACAAAGCAAGCAGTTCCTGGATGACCCCACCCTCTCTAAAGCATCCTCCAACCTACATCCACACCAGAGTGTGCACAGCTCCCAGTTTTGCATGGAGTATACTTGGCTCATGTTTCAGCTGTTGGGTAGACTTAGCAAACAATATGCAGATTAAGATCCTAAATATTTTTAATTTTTTTTTTTTTTTTTAAGATTAAATAGACATAATTTTCATTAACTGTAAGCTGTTTTTTCCCCTTCTTTGATGAAACTTTAGGATTAATACCTACTAGGTACCTGGCTGATACAGGATACATGCATCAGCTAGAAAAATAACATGAAACTTGACACGTCTTCCCACAGCCTTCCCAGAACACAGTAATGAGCTCTCTGAAAAGAAAGGCTAAAAGCACAGCTTGATCAACATCCTTTAGCTTTTGCTAATCCAGAATAACCTGAAGCTAAGCCTCTCTGTTTCTGTTACCAAAACTAATAATCTGAAATCTTAATTTTATAGGTGTGCATTCACTAACAGCTATGTCCAGGTTGACTGATAAATTCTGTAACATGGGGTATTTTAGATTTATTCATGAAGACTCAACAATTCATTGATTTTATTCCAGTCTCAAGAATTAAGTAGGTGGGACACCTGTAAAAAAGGAAATAAAAAAATCCACAAACATTCTTTTTTTTTTGCCACTGCAGTTTTGATAGTGCATAAGCAATTCTCCCACAAGCTTCTTCATACAGTATTTACTGCCCATTATTTAATTTTTTTTTTTTCACAAGAACCTTTACATTTTTTCTCATGTAATAGCAGGGGAAAAAAGAAAATCAACAAAAACATGACACATTTAAAATACTTTGAAGTTCACTGCTGTCAGGAATAAGATCTGACATTAAAGCACACAAACAATTACAAGGTCTTCTCTTCTTGCATTTCTTTTATCCATCTTATGTCATCTACAATAAGTCAGTGAAATTAGTTATGTCTGTGGCCTTAAGCACAAGAATATCTGCAAGGCTGAGGCAGAAGGCTGTAAAATATTTGAAGCAATTGCCGTGTTTGTATTAATATAATCATATAACTATTAAAATATAATTATTTTAATTGAATGCCATGACACTATACCAACTGCCTCTTTTTCTGTGGTAATTAATTTCCCAAAGTCTCCTTTTCTTCTCTCTCATCAGCTTGTTTGATCCAAATGTGGTTTTTTTGCACTCTTAACACAGAACGATCCCTATTCATGACTGACTCTTCAAGATCTTGTAGTAATATATAAACATATATATAACGATTGTACATGTGCTATGGCCTTCACACTGGAGCCTTCATCTTTACAGGGGTGCCTATGTTCAACCACATCACAACCAAATAATGATAACTTTGGTGAAATTATTTTTTTATTAGATTCTTACAAATAAGAAATTTCAAAAGGGTTGTTTCAATAATGTGTGCCCTGCCAGTTATCACTTGTGACTAAATTCTGACCGTTTTTATTAAGTTACAGAACACTGACAGATATAAAAACAATGAATCAGATATCATAACATTCTTTTTAACATGGAGACATGTTTCGTTTTAAGGCCTGAAGACTGCCTCATTTCAAAATAATTTCTGCATAAATTTGAACACAGATGTAATTAATCATATGTAATTGCACTGAATTTTCTCATTAGTCATGCCAAACACTCTTCTTGTATTATGTCCAATCTGTCATTGGAAGATCTGAAATGCCATCAGGCAGCTTTCTTTTCTATGTCACAAATTTAGAAAGACAAAATGAGAAGTCAGCACTCATACACTCATACACTGCATAGATTTTGCTTTGCCCACAGATATAAAACCATCTAAATTTTCCATTTGGTTAATCGTTTTAGACTAGCTGGGTTAAC
The DNA here is from genome assembly GCA_013397275.1 of Burhinus bistriatus. Classification (NCBI taxonomy): domain Eukaryota; kingdom Metazoa; phylum Chordata; class Aves; order Charadriiformes; family Burhinidae; genus Burhinus; species Burhinus bistriatus. The sequence goes on along the minus strand of VYXH01011211.1, from coordinate 795,944 downwards.
CTTTTTCTGTCAAAATGACAGAGACAGAATTTTATCTAAAACTAACACAAACCAAATCATCACATAGAGCTGAGAAATACTGAGAAATCAAGTTGCTACAAACTGAAATGATGAAGTTCTCTGCTTGGAAGAATCATCTCCTACGGCAAAAAGGAATTAATAAGGAAACATTATACATTTTAAGAAATGACTGTTGGCTGGGATGTTTAATCCTTGTTGTCTGCTTGGTTAGTTGGTTTTCCTCAAAAAATTATACTCTTGCTCTACAACCACCAATAGTTACTCAGAGAGGAGCAAATTCAAGCAGTATAATTAGGGCTTAATGGCCTGGTTTTTACTTTGACAGCATTTTGCACCACATTTCCACAGATTAAGGGATCATTTATGTCAGATGAATGCAAGGATGGAAGGAGCTGGGGTCTCAGCAGGCACTGAGGTTAGGCAGGAATGTGCCTGAGGTCTCAGACCTCCAGAGTCACGCAGTAAAGCCAACTCATACAGTTTCACTTTTTTTCTTTCAAAATATCTCCAAGGATGGTGAGCGACCACAGCTTTTTCACGCACTCTAACTCCACAAATCTCCAACTGCAGGATGACATTTATGTGCCATACATACATAGGTATGTATGGCACTATACCTATAGCTTGCAGAATTTAGAGCGTCCCTAAAGGTTTGGCCTTTGTGCCTGGGCCTGAACAGCAAAGGAGTGAGATGCTCCCTGATGCCCCTTCTCACCGTTCTGTTGAGGCAACATCTGAGAGTCGATGGAGTGAAAATCTGAGAACAGACATGAGGAAATGGCTTATTAAATCATAAAGTCTGAAAACAGTGGAATGTGATTAACACCTCCCCCCGCTCTTGAAACAGTTGATAGTCATTGTTATCTTGAGGATTATATTAACAGTTGCCAAGTCCTGGCACAATAAGAAATATGATATAGTAAGGCACTGTGTTCCCATTGAGGATTCATACAGAGAACAAACTGACTGAGTTTGGTGGGGTGAACGCAGGGTGTAGATTCCCAAATTTTGGATTTGCTCTTGGTTACCAGAGAAGGTTGGCCCTTGACTCTCTACTGTGTAGTGGTCTTTACCATATAGCAGTTAGACACCAAAGTTGGGCCAAAGCAAATGAAGGAAGCAGATTGGACCTTGCAAAAACTTTTAACAAGGTATTTAACTCTTGGAGCATGCAGGTAGCTATGCCTGTCAGTCAATGTTAATTATGAGATCAACATGGCTACATATCGTTTATTACTTGGGGCTTAGTGTTAGGACTTAATATATCATTATTTCATTAAGGATTCACTACTAACAGAGTGACATTTCAATGTCCCTGGATATTCTTAGTCACCATATCAGCGATCTTATGGGAAAAAGGTTTAAAATTACAATAGATAGGAGATATGTATCAATCATACTATAGTAGCATTTTTTAATATTGTGAAATTTCAACTGTAAAAATAATTATTGGATAATACTTTCTTTTCCAGAATTCAGTGTGACAAGCATATCGGTCTTTCCAATGAAAAAAAAAAAAAAAAGGTGAATTGTCTCATGAAGAAAAAGATCATTCAATGAAAAATTCTTAATGGAACTTAAAGCAACACAGTTATGCTGGCTGTCTGGTTTTAATGTAAGGGATAAACTGAGATAGTAGTGTATTTAAATAGATTGCCCACCTGTTAGAAAAAAAAAAGTGACTGAAGAATTTGGAACTATTAACTGTTTGGTTTTAAAAGCTACTGCACTAGCATCAGATTGACAGTTGTTAATGTAAAAAATGGAGTGAAAAGGGAGATAACTGAAGGAAATGGAACCAAATGGTAAAATCAAAGAGGATACTTTACATGGGAGGCTTCCTGTCTAGTGTTTTTCTATGCTTTTTTCTGATAAGCGTCTATCCTATCATCTGTGTACTTGTCTGTAACTCACATTTAATGAAAATGAGATTGAGTGCATCTGTTCACAAAAGATCAAAATTCTGAGAATTAGAAAGTGGACAGATTAAACGCCTAAGTCTCTTATGTGAAAAATCCACAAAATTGAGAAACCTCTGCCAACATTTTTTTTAAAAAATTGAACTTTCAGGTTTGGAGAGGGAGGGAGTGTTTGGTGGTTTGGGTTTTTTTGTTTGGGTTTGGGTTTGGGTTTTTTTTCTTCTCTTTTCCTTAGTAGATTCTTACTTTATTAAATCTAATAGGGCTATCAGAAGAAAAACCTTTGTCCTAGCATGAGTAAACCAATACAAATGTAACCCATCATGATTGTGACAACACCAAACATTAGATCCACACCTTTTCCAAAGCTGCTTAAGCACTTTGTCACTATATTCCTAAAAAAGATGATTTGAAACCAAAGCCAAAGTTAATAACAACTGTACCTAACCGATACTAGAACACACAAAAATTGGTGATTATGCCGTAATTTTTGAACTAGAATACAGAGGTAAAGACAAAGAAGATTCCTGGCTCAGTGAAGAATGCTGACCATACTGACCATAGCAATGATTTACTTTACCACAGGAACAATCTATAAGCCTTGAAAAATTAATTGAACTTATGCAGCATAAGGGAGCAAAAGCCATAGGGACATATATTTGAGTACAGTAAGTAAAAATGAAGCTAACATAGGTGCGACTGTTTACAAAATAAGCATAATTGAATTAAAAAAAGATGGCACATATGTGTATTTCATAATAATGAATGGCCACTTTGACACCCAATCCTGTAATATTTTTAATCAACATGTACAATTACATTTTAGTCCTTCCTTCAGCATCCAATGTGAAAATACACTACAAAGCTGAAAAAGATATCAAGGTGGTTCAGTTCATTCAGTTTTAGTCTCCAGATCTGGTGAAAGAAAAACAACCAACAAACCCCTCTTGAAAAAAGAACAATTAAAAAAGACATGTTAGTACTTACCACAGTGACGTTGAAAGCATAAAGAAGATCAAAAGGAAGTGCAGCAATTAAATCAATGATAAACCAGGTAGTCACGTAGTGGATACAAATAGATCTTGCTTCAAATATAACTTGGCCAGACTTGCTGACATATGTTGTTCGGAAATTTAAAATAATATCTGCTTGACAAAGAATGAACAGAATCAGAGACAGTGATTTCTTGATTCCTGGGGATAACACCCAGTTTTTCTTATGCATGGCAAAAACCAGATGAAGAATCTAATACAGAAACAAATAAAATATAGTGGTAAGAGATCCACATACATAAAGTTAAACCAAATGATGCACAAAGTTTTTCTTTCTAAGGAATAAAAAGAATGTTTAAAACATTTAAAACTTACTGATTTCAAAGGTAGCTTGAATTAAAAAACAACCCCACCTTACTCTTTAAATAGTACCAAATATTGGTACAGTATTTTTCTTAATGAAAAATGAAGGTATGATTGTTGTGCATAAAACCCATTTATGTTTCTTTTGAGATAAAAAAATCATTAATTACTTATTTAAAAGGTGTAATTGAAACTTTTTTTTGTGATAACTGTCCAGCACAGAGAACAAATGTTATCCTCAAGGATAACCACTTGTTTATCAACAGAAAAACGCTGAACTCCCTTGAAAAAACAGCTTTTGGGCTACGTTGAAGATATGAATTGCTTGGTGGCTTGTGCATTTTGCATGTTCCTATCTCACATACCAGGATGAGTGTCTTTCAATATGAGATATAGTTTTGACATGTCTTGCCAAAACACATTAACACTCAAAGAAAAGCTCAGGTCTTGACAACAGAGTCTCAATTATTTTCATGTCCTACAAGACAAAGACTGTAATCTGTCCTCGAGCTATGCACCCAATTTCTACTAACATTAGCGACAATGACTTGTATAACTTTTACAATGTCAGAAAAGAGTGCAGCCAACCATCAAGGCTGGTGTTTTATGGCAAGATAATTATCCTGCTGCCTTGCAAATTCTAATGCCTCATGTTGAAGACCATCTCATAAAAGAGAAAGAAGTGATCCCAAGTGCTAGGAAGACATTCAGAGTGTGATTGACTTTTTTCTCATTAAAAAGTAACAACCACAGGGTGATGGTCTTGGCAGCCTGAAAGCCAGTGGACTTTCTTTAATGTCCAAGTTATGAGAGGCCGCTTTCTAGATGCTAGTCCAGTGTGTAATAGACTTGTCAGCTGTGTTAAATGCAATCTAGGTAGCCTACTCTTAAGTGTTACAAGGAGAGAACAGCATTCTCTGTGCCCTCTGCCTCTGTCTATGGCAGCAATGGCAGCACTGACTCCTTTCTATCTGCTGGATGATGCAAAAGAACATACACCTTCAGTTGCTTCTTCTACACATTGCTCTTGTAGGGAGGTGGCAGCAGGAGCTGCTAGGGCCTGGCTTCACNACAGTACTCAAGCTGCGGCCTCACCAGCGCTGAGTACAGGGGCACAATCACTTCCCTGCTCCTGCTGGCCACACTATTCCTGATACAGGCCAACATGCCGTTGGCCTTCTTGGCTACCTGGGCACACTGCTGGCTCATGTTCAGACGGCTGTCCACCAGGACCCCCAGATCCTTTTCTGCCGGGCAGCTTTCCAGGCACTCCTCCCCAAGCCTGTAGCGTTGCCTGGGGTTGTTGTGACCCAAGTGCAGGACCCGGCACTTGGCCTTGTTAAACCTCATGCAGTTGGCTTCAGCCCATTGATCCAGTCTGTCCAGATCTCTCTGCAGAGCCTTCCTGCCCTCAAGCAGATCAATGCTGCCGCTTAATTTGGTGTCATCTGCAAACTTACTGAGGGTGCCCTCAATCCCCTCATCCAGATCATCGATAAAGATGTTAAACAAGGCTGGGCCCAAAAGCGAGCCCTGAGGAACACCGCTTGAGACCTGCCGCCAACTGGATTTAACGCCATATACAGCATAGAGCATGCAGATGTTTGGGAAGTGTCTCCTGCCCAAACAGATGTTTCTTACAGCCTCTGTGGAAGGGGAGGTTGAAATGCCAAATGGAAGCACCTACAAGTGAAATTCAGCCTCTTGCCCACCTCTTTGCCTCTTGCAAATGGAAATAAACACGGAATACAAGTATTTCATAGTTTCAGTCAATTCAAGGGATTTGTTTTCTCTTTGGATGCAGATATTTCTTTTCCTTACAGCTAGTTTTTTGAATGCTATATAAGCTTGCTCCAAATCAGCACGTTCCTGGGAAAAAAGCAAGCTTTGAAGTCCTAAAAATTAAGCATATCTCAACTTTTGTCTCTTCATAGTTAAAACATAATGAACGCTAACAGTACTAGTATTGTAACTTGGTTTTAATGCAAGTCAAGTTAGAACTAAAAAGAGGATAGCAGTAGGGTTACAAGTAGGAGTAGCAGATTCATCTGCTTTTGGTTTTGTAGGCAGTTGCTGAGGCTTGAGGACTTTTCTTCCTGTTATGAGAATGAACACCTAATTTCTGATATAACTTTTATCCTACATTTTTCATTTAGTGTATGAGAAATGTCTGCAAAGACCAGCATGCATGAACAAATAGACTCCCCTCAGACAGCAAAATCGAAGGACAGATTTCTCAGAATAGGACACACAAAGCATTGCTACCACCAGAGCCACAAAAAGATTAGCGGGTGAGCTTTGTCCCATTTGCAAGCTTTTGGACAACCTAGATAGCAAAATGCAAAAATGAGCATTAAAAGGTTTTTTCCCTATAATTTATGAGAAAATCAAGAATTTTAAAAACAAAACTTTATGCTTATATAGCACATGTACACTGAAAATGGAATAAGGATACATTTATGCAGGTCTCTTTAAATGAGCCAGATTTTATTACATTCCGGTTGTTAAGTATTTTTCCCCTTTCCTGATTTTTCCCATTTATCAAGAACATGTTTTCTTTCTTTTTTATTGTAGCTTTTGTTTTCTGTGCCATTACTTCTGAATAAAAAAGGCTTTGGAAATTACACTTTTCAACAATGTTGTTAGTATAATGACGACAGTCAACACAAAGACTTACAGTAAAGGAGACCACTGTAAAGCAGAGCAAGAGGAAAAGTATCTGACCAGTTTCATCTTAACTGAGTAAATTAACTTGATATAAACCAATCTGACACATTATAAAAGCTCAATGGAAAACACTGCCTCATTGAGAGAGCATGGATTGCCACTAGTCTATATTAAAGCAATTTTTCATTTCCAGAATTTTATTTTAGAATCTTTTGGTACTTAAAGAACATTAAAAATGGAAATTGCTTGACTCTAACTATACCAGGACAGCACTGGAGAGTGGTACCTACAGGACTCAAATGTTGCCCACATTTGGACCAGGCAGATCCAGTATTTCATAACAACTTCTTTTTCATGCCTTATGAACACAGGTACTCAAACAGAGCAGCCATGCAATCCATGCAGAAATTACTGTTGAAATCCTACAACAGAGTTTACACTATTGTTCTTGTAAAGGAGCTTGAAAATTAAAGTCATCTAGCTCCTAACTTTACCCGGTCGCTTACACTTCATTTTAAACATAACGGAGTAGCTGATGCTCATATCAAGGTTTGAGCAGGAGGTCTGTTGTGGTCACTCAGTATCCATGACAGCATTTCCTTTTTAAGAATAGCAATATCAAACTTTGTTTCCTTTAGCGTATTTGTAGAGATGCTTTCCTCCATGTTTGTTGTGATATGCTGCTTGGACATTGTGATGATGGAACCTATGAAGAATTGGAGCTAAAGATCTCTACATTTCTGGGGTATATGGTACAAGAATGTTTGCCTAAAGCACTGCCAAACATTGGTATAATATATTACAAAAGTGTTCATTTTACCATCTTGTTTAATTCTACTCAGATTTGCTTTGAGATATCCATTTTGTAAATTTATATTCTGATGCTCTGAACCACAAAAGGATCTAATGAAATTCATAGCTGCTATAAACCAGTCATGTTTCATTATATAGTCTTGATTTCTTTTTTCCTCTTAACTGAAAAACAGCTTAACCAGGTTTCAAAGTTTCATGTCCTTAGAGTTTTTCTTAAAGTTCTTGTAACATAAGCAGAGAAGCACTTCTATGATAGATCAGCTTCTATAAAATAATAATTAGACTTTCTTTTAACATGTGGTAAGACAAAAGCACATTTAATAAATTTTATTGCCATTTTTCACATACATATCCTCACCCTTAAAAAAAAGATAATTCTGTCTCAAATTTTTACAATTTTATAACAAATAAATGTTAATAGCTCCAGTTCTAAAACATTTGGATATTTTGTGTACTATTTTCAAGTTCTTCAATGTGGGTAGTAGAAGTGATTTTTCAGCTATATTTCATATTGTCTTTCACTTTTATGGCTGTCCTTCTACTTTGCCAGTAAAACAGAGGCACAAACAATGAATGTATGCTTTTTTTGCAAGGACAATTTATGCCCACAAAAACAGAGGCAGTTAGTGAAAAATATAATCTATTCATATTACGAAGGATGATAAACACAACATCATAGGTGCCTTCAGTTTCAGATACATACTGTTTGTTCTATATACTTAGTAATAAAAATTCCCAGCAGTTCATAAAAAATAATAGCTACCTAACATGGGATTAGATGTCCTGTGGTAATTTGGGATAAATTAGTGTTGCAGTCTATTTTAAGGGGCAGGTGGGGAGTTATTTTTGACTGAAAATGAGTTACTCTGTGGATCAGGAAAACATGATCTTACCACACATACATTGAAGCTGTGAAAATACGACATAATCTAAGATGTGCACTTGGAAGTGTAAAAGAAACTTTTTTGAAAACTCTAAGTGCTTTAGCAACACATATGTTTGGAACAAGTTTTAAGCATGAATTAACATTGAGGACATTAAGGAAAAACAATAAGCCTTCCTAGTTAAAAAAATACAAATCAAACAAACAAAAATATCACAAAATTGTAAGATACAATATAACCCAGAAAATGTAACTGAAATGCAGAAAAGATCAGTGACTATCAAAATTACAAGTTTGAAAGTGAAAACAAAACATAATTAAGTTTAAATGACCAGTAAAACTGAAGACATCTATAGAATATTAGAGTCCACTTTTATTTTCTAAAAAGAATAAAACTAAACCTCTGGTTTTGGAATGAAGTAGGAAGATTTATCACCGTAAATGATGTTGCAGATGGCACAGAAGCTTATTGTATAACAAAGGAGGCACTAGACATTTCAAGGAGATTTTTAAAGATAAAGTTCCACCTAATATTCTAAGTGGAACTTGCTGAGAGCCACTTTCTGAACCACTAGTATTAACTTCTAATAAAATCTCAGAAAACTGGAAAGATGCCAAGGAAACAGAATTTGCCATGATAATTCAGGTGAAAAAAAACCAACGACTAAAAGCGATGATCCAGAAAGCAATAGCTTTCTGCCTTGTTTCAAAGTGTTGTTACTATGAGTTTACTTATAAACAAAACTCTTTCTAGAGGATTCACCTTGACTGATTAAGTTCACAGTGATATGGTAGTTTTTAAGAAAAAAGATGGATGACTGTGGCCAGTACAAATCCAAACATAAAATGGGTCACATATCTCCATATAATAGGCAAAACACATCTAAGACCCAAGAAGGAGAAAGATATCTGTAGAAGGGGAGTTTCTGGCTTGGAAAACAAAGACACCAAAAGAGATTTCCAATAGTTAAGAGTGACAGTATGGGCTTAGTACAAAGCTGTGGCAAAATGGAGAATATCACCTGGACACAGAAAACAATTCATGCCATTGGTGAAACAAGTACAGCCATACAACTCTAGCACCTACACCTCAAGAGAAATTAAAAGAGAAAAAGAAGAATTAGAAAAAAATACCTGGAATCCACTTCTCATGGTGTTCTAAATTTAACTTCCTTGGTTTACTCAGCTCCAGAATACTAACAGGAGAACTGACTCTTAATTGTTTTTCATCCACTGATAGGCTAATTAGGCAAAACAGGATACACTGGGCAGACATTAGGTAAATACAATTTGGAAATCAAATGTGGCTTAGCAAATGAGTTGATGAACTCACATCATTTGGATTCACATTAAACACTTATACAATGTCATACTGAAGATATCTAAGTTATGTTCAAGCACACACCACTTACATACATGGACTCATGTAACCTACGTACATGAGGTGAATTTATACATGTAGATCTACTAGGGAGAAGAAAGGCAGGTTTGACTGTCGTGATCATCCTCCGCAGCATTGAGTTACTCTGTTTTTCCCTTAATTTCATAGCCTTGGCAGGGAAAAAGATTGATTTGCATTTCTTCCTGCAAGTTCTTTAGGTAGCTACACTAAGTCTGGGTAAAGTGAGATCTTGTCTTCAAGTCTGTTAGTCATTACACTAAAGAAGCCAGGAAGCAATTTTTTTTCCACGCTGATACACTACTGACAGCAAAGAGAAGAGGCAGACAGAGCCTCACCACAGAGAGAGGATCATGTTGGATCATTGTTTTGAGGTATCAGAAAGGATTTCTTTAGGAATTACTTGCTGTCTTCTGCAGTTTGAAGCTAGACAGTCTGCTAAGATCATTTGACGTACACTAGTTAACCTATACTCTGCTAGTAGGGGATCTATGGTATTTCTGACAGTTTGATTTCTGTCACTCCCTCACCTTGACCCATTAGATTTGAGTCTCCTAAATAAATGAAATCTTTGGGGGAGTTCTCATTGTTTTGGCATAGTGTTGATCCTTCAAATTTTTCAAGATTTAGTCCAAAGCCTTAACAGAGAGTGCCCTAGACACTTATTGGAGACTATCTGTTTCCGTGGATTGAGGTCTTGCAGGTTGTAGTTGGTTCATGCTTTAAGAACTGCTGTTTTCATACACCAAAATCCTCAGACTGAACAGAACATATAAGTACAATGGGAGATACAAAAATTTTAGATTGGATCACCAAGTAGTCTCAGCTGGCCCCGCATTCTTCAAGCTACAAAAATGTTCTGAAATCTTAATTAATACAATTAAGATGTGAAATTAGCATGATTTCATATGGTTCATGATGAGCAAGGGGGTCAGTTCAGCTCCACAGGTGCTTAGTAGAGTTAGTTGGTTACTATTCACATTTACAGATCGGTATGGGTAGCACCAGCCACACACATAACTACTTCATGCAGATTTGCTTGATACAGAAAAGAAAGAAAGAAAAGGTTATTTACATCACTAGTATTTTGAAACTTCTTATTCTCATTTGTCTGAGAAACCTCCACTGTGTAGTTATCAAAATTAGAAACAGGATTTGCTTACTTATTGCATGTTAACATTTGTGAAACAACTAAGGCTTTAACAGAAAAGGTGATAAATTCTTGCTTTAAATTCCCCTAAGCCATCCAGTACACTAAAGGCTTATCAATGTGCGTATGGAATTCACTGTTCAAGATTGAAGAGATTAGATGTTTTTCTGCACAGCACCCCTTTCTGCTTTCCCATCAAAGCAATTTAGGACAACAGTCTCAGATAACATTTATATACATAAAATTGAATAGGAAATGGTAAGTGCTTCTTTCTGCAACAAACTCATTAGATAAAAATCCAGAGGGAGGTAGGTGAGTGTGATCCATCTCTTATTTCTAGACAGCTTTCTGAGCTATATTTACATGTAAACAGTTTCTTCATCTGGGTTACATTATTTACAGCTTAACTGCTGTGCTAAAGTACTTATTGAGAAAGCTGTAAAGGAAAAAAAACTAAACCAAAACTCCTGAGGCGAAAAACTTCTAAAAGCACAACAAAATATTCAACACAAATTGAGAAAAGACCATATCTCCTGAGAGAGTTTATTATTTTTAGGAATTACATGTTCCACGGTCTTTTTGGGATCGTTGTTTAAAAAGTGGGAGATTAACTTTTTTTTTTTTCCAAAAATAAATGTTTTCTTATCATTAAGACTTTGATCAACTACAATGGTAAGCAAATTGAGGAAACAAAGAGTAAACATCAAAAAACTGTACATGAATCTGTTCTGAAAGTACTCATGGAATATTTAATATATTATAAATTGTTTGTGAATCCTACTGTGTACCAGCTTCTACCTACCAATGACACTAATTTATCAAATAACCATTTGAAAATTCAACACAAACATCAATATTGTAAAGCTTTGGAAATTCCAGACAACTCAAAACTATTGATTTTCTTTAGTGCTGAATTTGTGTTCCAAACGCCCTGAGATGAAGTGGGCTTTAAGTATTTTCTACAACAGAAAGGGCAAAAATTTTACAGATTACAGCTGTAAAGCAGGCAAGAGGGATATGCGAGAAAGATGGGGGCAAACTTTTCAGCAGGGACTGTTGCAATAGGACAAGGGGCAATGGTTTTAAACTAAAAGAGGGTAGATTTAGACTAGATAGAAGGAAGAGATTTTTTACAATGAGGGTGGTGAAACACCGGAACAGGTTGCCCAGAGAGGTGGTAGATGTCCCGTCCCTGGAAACATTCAAGGTCATGGTGGATGGGGCTCTGAGCAACCTGGTCTAGTTGAAGGTGTCCCTGCTCATTGCAGGGGGTTGTTGGACTAGATGACCTTTAAAGGTCCCTTCCAACCCAAACCCAAATTCTATGGTTAATCTCTGAGCTGATTGTTTAAGCATACGTGAAGTGACTCTAATATCTTTGGACAAGTAGAGAGTCAAAAGCTTTCTACAAGAGGTATGTTTAAATATATTACCTTTAAGTACACTGTAACAACAAACTTCAGCTTGTGCAAGCTTCACCCTTAAAGCTGTATTTGATATGTTTGTTTCAGACTGGGACAAGAACTACAATCTCTTTTCTTTTTCAGCAGCTCTCATAACACAAATCATTAATAATAAGTACTACTACAGAAAAAAAAATTCTGACGTTATCTCACTGCAATTTTTTTCCATGTAAGCTAGAAAAACATAATTTTAAATGATCTTGCAAGCTACATAGATCATGCCACATGCTCAGGAAAGCAGAATAAGGGACATAAACAATGTCTCTGACATAAGCAATGTCATTAAAAAGTTACCTAAAACTAAAGCAGGAATAACAGCAGATAACATCAAATTGGTTAACTCACTACATTCTGTGCTGAAACACAGCACACACATATATGAAGTATCAGCCTTATAGCTGATGTAGAGAGGAAGGAAAGGGTGAAACCTCTGTATTCTTGTCTTCACTATGAAAATAGCTGAGTTCTTATTTCAAGTTAGATAATTCAATTTCAGTTAAAATTAGACAGCAAAAAGTCAGCGTTCAAGTGAATTAAAGATCAAGATAAAGTCTAGACTATCTTATTGATTTTAAGAAAGGCCCTTAAGTCATGTATAAACTACAAGGTGCCTTTTTTCCACAGATCTTTGCCCTGCTTCAGTGTAGATACACCTGTTTTGTTAACAAACACCCACGCATTTTAAGCCAGCCCTCACCTGTGCTGCAGACTTTTGCTACTTCCCCACTTACTGCTGTGCAGATGAACTTGTGAGCTAAACAGAAGCAAAGTGGGTCAGTCTGCAAAGCAGCAAGTAATTTTCTGCTGTCAAACACACAGGTGAACTTGACCTGGCAGCACTCAATAGGGACAACGCAAGATCTCCAATTTCAACACGTTTGGAACAAGCAATCATATC
>VYXH01011211.1:668482-769907 GCA_013397275.1 Burhinus bistriatus | reverse complement strand
AAAAAAAGGTGATATAAAGTTCAGGTAAAATCTCAAACTATACAGCTAAAATTGATTTTCTCTAAAATCATTAAAACAATGATTATTTCCTTTTCTATATTATGCATTCTGTGAAAACCTTCAGTGTCAAAAACGAGAACCCAAAAAAACCCCAAACATATCTTACCGATGATAAAAAGAATCTCCACTGCAATGTCACTGACAGTTGTGCTTCGAGTTGTAGACAGCTCATCATGGCCAATAAAGCAGACATTGTAAGGTACAGTCACAGCAACATAAAACGTTGCCAGTAAAATAAGCCAGTCCCAGCCAGCTTTAAAAGTGCTAAAATGCAACAATATGAATTTGGATTTTTTTGCATCTGAAACTTTGTATTCTGGAAATGCTGGTTTATCTACAAAAACATTCTGAAAAAAAGAGCAAAAAAATGAAATGAGACAAAACAATAATTTGATCATATAGAAACATTTCTTCCAATGCAGCCATTTGTTTTTTAAAAAAGCATAAAGAAATATTATATACTCATATTCAGACAAGAACTAATGTTATTTTTTTTTGTTATGTAGTCCTCACATTTATTTAGACAGATGGTTCTGTTGATGGAATAACTTTTGTGAATGTTGGGGCAGGAAGAGGATTAATAAGGAACAGATTAAATAGAATCAGGAGAGGACTGAATCTGGCAAACTATTTCTTCTCTTGGGTGAATTCTGACTTAAGAGCAACATTTTCCTGCTGGACAGATAGGCTGAAGCTTTGTATACAGAAGGACATAGTACTGCAAATAGGAATAAACCTATAGAATTGGAATAGATGGTGCTGAAGACGAAAAATCCTTTCTATACGTATTTTAGAGCTGTGAGGAGTTTTTTCCCTCAGACTAACTTTAGCCTGGTCCTGTGGACTGAACAGCTGTTAGCAGTTGGAGCACCTCTCCTGGTTTAGTTTCATCTGAGGGAATCCATTTCATGTGCCTGAGACTGCTATGAACCAAAGCACAATTAGTAGGAATAACTTTTTGATTATCTATAATATCGCACTCCTGATCTAAACCAAAATACTAATACAGACCCACCAGAATACGGCTCCAGAACTGACTACCTTCATCGTTATGTTGTACCTAGCTTTGTCATGTGTCTCAAGTCTTTGTCATCTAACCAGCAAAGGTCTTCGCAACAGAGACTTCAGTCTTAAGCATCAGTTTTAAAAATTCTTAGCTTTCATCCTCCAGAGTTTTAACAAAAACACCTACCCTCCTGAAAAGCAGCATGTGCTACATGAACTGTCTTGTATTATTTACTAGCAAAATTCTTGCTCAATGTTATTGTGTCCCTGGTTAATGCTGTTCCAGTAATGAAGAGGCTCACAAAACAATATTGTGTATTCAGCAAGCTAAGACTACTTCTGAACTTGAAGTTATTCACTATGAATATAAAAAGACAACTGCTGCGTGACCACAGACTTAATTACATTTGCCTTGCCTGTCACAGCCTTTCTCTTCATGTGTTTCTTTTGAAATACAAATGTCCTTGCGTTCTCCATTCTTGGTTGTCTCTCATTCATGAAACATAAGGGCTAAATTCTCACTGTTGTTAGTGTCAGCCCATTTTTAATCACAGAGAATAAAATTTTCCTCTTATGACTTCCAATAGCTCTAAAAATCTATGCACTAAAGGTAGTAAATTAGCCTGACAACAAATGTTTTAAACCAGTATGATAACATCTGCACTAGGATTTTGACAGCACAGGAAAGTCGCCAAAAGCTATTTAAAAGTCATGTTCTTAAAAAATATTACTGTGTTATCAAAATATCACTTGAAGACCTGGTCATATTTTGCAGATTTTTTTTTTAATTTTTTATACTTTTTCAACATTTAACATTTTTAAACATTTTAGCTTTTTACCTTTTTTTTAACATTTAACATTTAACATTCAATGGAAGCGACTGTATGCCCTTTGAGGTATACACCAGCTGTGTATTTTCATGTCCTTAACCTATACCAAGTTTTTTCTGCTTTTAATTTCTAATGTAATAATATCTAGAAGGATGTATCTGCACTGTTGCTTAATTTTGGTAACCAATAAGAAGAACATGCCCAGTAGCAGATCATCTTTTCAAGGTGTTCACGTTCTATGTCCTTTGGCTACTTTTTCCATTTTCTGTCTTCCACCCTCCCCCTAACCATAAAAAAAAAGAAAAAAAAAAAAAAAAAGACCATTTTCTTCTTGTGGCTCTGTCAAAGATTTTAGCTTTTTGATGTGAATGGTATACAAACAAGAAACTAAATACCGTTCTGAGATTTTAAGAAAAACTGTTTCTTTTTGCAACCCCTGCTTCTATAACAACTATAGGCTCTCACTGTTGGAACAGGCTCAGATATTATTCTAGAAAATTTTTATATGTACATACTGATTCCACACGCATCTCTAGCTTTTCTCTGCATTAACTTTTCTCTTGAAATGTAGTTCCATAGAGCAGGAGAGTTATTCTTTCTCCTGAGCATATTTCTTAGAATATGCTGCTTTATTTTCAGTTTTGTCTATTTCTGCTGCTATATTTTTGGTTTGGTCTGTTATTTGATTTGGTTTTTGCAACATTCACAGAGTGTTTTATGAACTTACTTAATTGTAGTTACTAGGGGAACACAGAAGTAAAGAGAGAAACATTACTACTTCAATTAGCAAATGAGAACATAAATTTACTCTGCACAAAGTTGGAGGCATTCACATGAAAAGCTGCCTAAATGAAATGTGACCTTCTAGAGCTTACACAGCATAGAGGTTTTCAGTTAGAGCAATACCTTGAATTTCTGCTTTTTTTTTTGGCAAATAGTAATTATTGAAATGAAATAATTGGGATGGTAATGGAAATTGGAACCTAAAATTAAGTTCTGAGAAATTTTATAATGTGGCTTTCCTGGGGTTAAATAAATATTTATTTACAGTATACATAGATGCAGTGTCTGCTATATGAAGTGTAACAAATACTATAGCAGGCAGAACTGCACTTAAGTGAATTGCACTTTACTCCTTTTTTTACTGTAAAATTATGACTAGGACATTTCTTGCCTACCCACTGACATTTTACAGCACTTTTTAAAAAAACAAATGACAGTACAAAGATTACATTTTTGAAAAAGAGAAGAATTACACCCACATTATTAAGTTTTAATTTGTTCTTCTCTCTTCTTTGTAAATGTCCAGAGATATGATAAAGGACAGCTCTACTCCGTCTTCGTGCTGACTCAAAATGTGACCCCGCTCTTCCTCTTCCTTTCCATTTCTCTGCAGAACAGAAAGGAGAGTCCATTAGACATCAGGAAATGATACTTTAATCTTTGGGAGCTGACCTACTGATGTTTTAGACTTTGGTAGAAATAGGGCTAGATGTAAAGATTATACCCACCTTTTCTTAGTTTTGCTTAATCTTTTGCAGTTAAGAAAACAAAATCCCTCTCCTGAAGGGCAAATAAAAATTTCTGTAAAGTTTTAATTGTCAAATGTCTTCAGGCAACTCAGAAGCAATTAGTTACAACATAGGATTTTATCGATAAGACAAATGTACTCTTTACTGTTTCAGAAAATGAAATAGTGATTACTGACCAGAGGTAAGCATGACTCGGAGCAATCACTTAAAATGTCCTTAAGGTGTTCCTACTCTCTCCTTTATTTCAGGGAAAGGGAAAAAAAAATGTCTTGTGGTGTACTTTTTAGAAACGAAGAATCTGACTTGTACTAGTCTTCCATTATGTCAGAATATGCTAATTTGCAAGCTTGCTCATTAGCAATATCCAATTCTTATATCCATGTGTTTAGATTTCTTTACCCACCACATGGTCACTGGCATAGTCACTTGACACATTCCTTGGTGACACAAAATCCATTAAGAGTAAAGACTGAACACTGTTTTGGAAAGGTTTGTGATTTTCCCCTCCATTCTGATGTCTGTAATTGTCAGTCATGGGATCAAATTTTGTTCTTGCTTATACAGCAGTAAATTCAAAGTAACTCCAGTGACTCTGATGGAATTACAGTGAATTGATGCCAGGGTAAATGAAAGCAGACATTTTGTGATGTGTCAGGATTAAGAAAAAAGGAATTATGGGAATAAAGGAAGAAGCTGTCTGTCAAACAGGTTTAATTAAAGTCAATTCAATGCATACAAATTAAGGGGGGAAAAAAACCCAAAAAACAATTAACAGAGCCAGAAATTAACAGCAAGCAAAATAGCTACATCTTGAAACCTGCCTAGAAAAGCAAAAAAGATTTGCATTATAGAAGACTGATGTATTTTTGGCTCTACAACACAAAACCATACATAACAAAAAGTGTAGGAAGCTAAACTTTCCAAACTTCTCAGTGAAAAAAAATCATGTGATTGATGCAAGAGTCCTCTCCAGTTGAGGATTTTTCACATGTCAGTAAGGAGGAGAAGGGGGAAAAAAAAGGAAAAAGAAAAAAAAAAAGGAAGGAGAAAAAAAAAAGAGAGGAAAAAATGTTGCACAGCAAAACCAAATAGCTACTTGAAAGCTGGAGGAGGCAGATGGAGAAGCCCATTGTCCTGGTTTGAGGTAAAACAGGACCAATTTTGTTCAGTAACTTTACTTTTTAGCTAGGCCTCTTCTAACTGCTGAAATTAACAGCATGTTGTGCAGAAAACTGTTCGCTCTCAGAGTGATAAGACCCATGTTTACAGTTGATGCCAAGGAATGGGATGCAGAGAGGCTCTTGCTTATACTTACTGCTATAACAACCAAGGCCACCCAACTTTGTTACTTGCCCTGTTGGAGGGTCGGAAGCAGAAAAGCGTTGAGGAGAGGGGTGACACCTGCGGGGAGGAGTGGACAGGACAGGAGACCCAAAACGGACCAACAGGGTATTCCATCCCATCTGCCTCATGCTTAGTATAAAAGCTGAGGGATCAAAGGGTCAGCGCTTTTTCTCTTCAATGGCCAGCACCTGAGGACGACCCTGTCTGTTCGTCTGCCTTTGATCCTGCTCCTGAATCCAGATCCAGGATCCAGTTCCCATCCGACACTGACTCCAGTCTGGGACTTCCCCAGTGCCTGCTGGTGACGTGGTTGTCATCCTGGGAGCGTGATATGCTTTTCTATTCTTTTTATTATTTTATTATTAATCTTTCATTAAAGTAGTTCAGTTCCTTCTAAACTCTTAAGTCTCTCTTTTTCTCTCTCTCTCTTGCCTCACTTCAGGAGTGGAGCATGAGAGAGAGAGCATCTGTTGTTCCGCCTGATTGGGTCAATCTGGCCCAAACTATGATACCCATACCTCCCCATCTCCAACTTGGATGCCTGCAGGTGGTTTAAAGAGCTACAACTCATACAGGTGCCAGCTACAATGAAGAAAGGTAAAATAAAAGACGCTATTTCAACTCAACTAAATGAATGGGGTTTTTTTTAAAATTTTCATCTCTCAATCATCAAACAATTTACAACTCTAACTAAATTTTAGAAGTGTTCTTAAATTCGGGGTGAGAGCAGAGTGCTTATCTGTTTCTCTGAGCAAAAATGAATTTAAGTCTACTGAGTCGGGTCTCCACTGTAGTACTGGACAGCTGTAGTAGTCTGTTTTTGTCATATGACTTTGAAATTCTTTAAAAACTATTTACAGACCTCTCTCTCTTCCCTTTCTCAATCTAAACCACCATGTTGGATGAGGCTATTCATTTACTCTACTGCCTCCCAGAATAGTCAACAAAATATGCTTCAGATCTGCTATGAGGCAGGCTGAGAAAGTGGGCAAATACCTTTCTCAAGTTTCTGGCCAGAACGCTTTCAGGACTCTTTAGCTAAAGGCTTCATCTTCATGATGTCTCATATCTAATACCTCTCCATTTCCTTAGCCTACAAAGCACAAGACAGTCTATCCTGGTAGGTGGTAGATATAACAGCCTAGGTGATGTGATGTGTTGTGAAACCCACACTGTACTGCCTTGCAAAAGGCAGGCATGGTGCCTTCAGGTGGAGTTTTTTTGAGTACTTTCAGCATCCCCCGCAATACAAGGCTCTTCCTGTGTGGAAGTGGAGCTCTCTACCTCTGGTGAACCTGGAAGACCTTCTCTTTACCCCTTCTGGATCTTCTGTGTTTTTTTAAAGATATCCTTTTAGTAGCTCCTTTTTCAAGAATAACATGCAGCTTTCAAGATATAGATACGCAATTACCTAATGCAATAGTGTAATAATGCCTTTAGTTTTTTTCTTAGTAACTCCTAACCTCAGATTTGCCTTTTTCTTACACGCTGAGCACTGAGCTGAAAGCTGTCCATAACTCCATCCCTTTCCAGAATGGTAATAATTACTATGGAGACAGTCAGTGCACATATTTAAAGTTGTTTCTTTTTTCATATGTATTTATTTACAATGATTTTTCATTTTCTGTACATTCTTTAAATAAAAACAAGTTCCATATAAGATTTTCAAATTTATGTGCCAGTGGCCTGATAATGTTTTGCTTTAGATGGATCCCATCTTTCCTACATAGGTCTAGCATTCCAGCCGCTAAGAGTTCTGTACTCATTAACCTGCTCAGACTGCGGGGCTTGATATGGCATTTAGAATCATACTAGTTTCATATTTGCACAACAGGTGACTTCCATTGCATGTTGCTTCCACTGTTTGCAAAGGATTAATGTTAACTCTATGTTAATATTTGAAGTCACTTAACTCCTAGAGACAGCTAAGCATGGATAAAAAAGGGAAAGTGTGACATTCATTATGATGTAATAATATTTTTCTTTTTAAACAGAAATGGTAAAGATTTTTTGTTGTAGTTATTAGTAGTGAAAAAAATACTGTGCAGATAAGATGCCGTCAGACAATGCCATCAGTGGAGCATGTGTCAATAGCCTATAACATAAATCAATGAATGACATTTGTGAATTCTCCTGTTTTTGATCTTCCCAGTGCCTTTAGGAAAAGAGGCAATCCTGATCCTTAGTAAACTATGTGGTTCACCAGGTGCGCCTTTGTATGTGTGCAATTATTATCTGTAACTTTCATTCTTTTCCTGTCATATTCAGTTGTTCTACTTACTATTCTGAAGGAGACAGTTTATTTCTTATAAACACACAGCTGTTTCTTTCTGGTTCTTAAAAAAATTTTAGGTACCTGACAGACTTGCTTTTGTCGTTCCATGGCTGATCTTAGCAAAAAGATACAATAATAAATCCACCCATAAGCACACAGTCACTTTAAATACAGCTGGCTTATTTTTACTCTGTGCTTAAAATCAAAAGGATTTCTCATCTCCCCAAATACTGTGAGAAATTATTGTTTTAAAAAAGCTCAGATTTGGGGCTCTATCTCCTGGCACTTCTACATACCCCTTCTTCCCTTGTGATGATAACCCATCCCCCAAAAGAGCTCTTAAAAAGGATGCTTTGCAATTCAGTCTTAACTCCCCTTTTCTTTGATGAGAAAACTGGTAATAAATTTTTTACTCTTCTTACTGTCCTTCTGTGTTGTTTTTTCTTTCAAATGAGATTAGGTATAGCACCACAACCGTCACACATAACAACCTCAGAAGTCTTTTCTAAGAAAAGAAACTAACAACACCTCTTTGCCAATTTTAACATTAACCTCATAACAGCTTAAGACTTCTTACAATCTTGTAAGGGAAGGTTGCAGTAAAAAAAGCACAATCAGACACAAACATCTTTGTAACTGTTGACTTCTCTGTTTGTGTTTTTATAAGAACACGAGGCATCAGTCTTCCACTTCAAGTTAATAGAAAGTGGAGGCATAACTCTTTTCTTGTCCCTCTGGAAAAAACATAAATCTACTCCTTAGGTATAAATCAGTAAAATAACACCCGACAACTTCTGATAAGCTCTACTAGGTATATGCTGCCCTAGCAACGCAAAAGAACTGTAAACTCATCTTTGCTGACCAAATTAAAACCAAATCTATGTCTGCTGTCCTTCAAAGCACATCAGAGTAGTCAGAGCATAGCATCAGATATGGTTTATAATGTTCTTACTCCCCATGATATGTTTAAATCCTTGAAATGTAAAAGAAACTGTTTAATCACCAAATGGGATAAGACTCATACTTCTCTTTCATCCATGAAGTTCAGGTGGTAACAAATAAGATATCACAAGTCCTTCCTCAGGCAAAGCCGGACCTGGAGGAGGGGTGCTCAACACATGGTTAAGGGAGCCCATTGCAGCCTGCCAGCTCCCAGGGATCTTCCCTCTCAGGACAGCTGAGAGGATGACAGGATCTGACTCATGGCCCAGGAACTTTTCCACAGACACAAGCAGGCTGCACCTTAATACCACGCTGCTGTTGTTCTAGGCCTCCAGCCCGGTGCTTGGCTGTAATTGTGCAGGTATAGGAGCTTTCTTAGAAAGTAAATCCATCACATACAAGCAGACCCACCATAATCTTCTTGTGTAGTGGACGCAAGCTCTCTACACTGAGTAACTCTGATGTGACCCTGAAGTATTATGCTCACTCTATAGTGGACAAGCTGTGGCATGAGAGAGACCATGAAAAGAATCTCTTTCCAAATACCAAAATAAGCTAACCTGCTCTGGCCAGAAAGGTTGCACGTTATTGACAAAAAATGTCTCAGCCTTGGTATTTTTTCTCATTTTTCACAGCATTAATTTGTATCCTTTTGAAAGAACTGCCTTCACTTTTTCCGCAGGTTATGCATTATCACAACAGAATATGCATTAATTAAAGCCATTACCAAGATTTCCCTCTGGTGTGATTAAATGCCCAACATGCTCTTGTGCAGAACCATCTCCCAGTCTGATCACAGATCATTACCACAGAAAATTTTCTATACAAGTGTGCGTGGACGCAAATGAGAAAATTAATATCTAGCATATCATTCATATTACACAGGAAAATCCAAGAGATTTATCTGTTTTTACCTAAGTAATCATAAAGTTAGAGGACAAATAAAAGCACCCAGCACCTCTCAAATTTAACCCAGAATACAGTATACTGACATTATGTGAATGAGGAAGAGAGGGGCAAGGTAAATTAGTCTGAGAGTTTAGTCCTGGAAACACACGCACACCTGAGTAACTTCATTCACAGAAGATAGTTCTACCAAAAACCAATGGGACAGCGTTATCCTAAAGGCTGTGAGGCTGCAGACTTGGACCTCTTAGCAGTATTTCTGCAATTTTTTTCACTCCTTTGAGTATAGTAGCCATTGAAAAGATAGAGTTCACCACTAGGGACAAGACCATAACTGTTCGCTGCTTTTTTACATCTTCACAACCACATCAGCTCCATGCTCAAGGCTATATTCCAGCCCCAACTACTTGATTGCCACCGCTGTCCTTTTTGCTTGCCAGGTGGAGTTTTTGGGCTTAGGGTAAGACTGATACAGAGACATTGTCTATCCTCTTCAAACAGTATAAATATGATCATCTCGAGTCACGACATATAGCAAATCTGACTGTCCGTGTAGGCAAAAATAGGAAAGATAGTATAGATATAGCTATCTTTAGACACTTCAAGGAAGAGTTCTGAAGAAAAGCAGTGAGCTACAATCAGATGGCTCTGGATTTACATGGACAGTCAACCCTACAGTGCCTGCTATCTGGAAAAATTATATTTTTTAGGTTTATTTAATAGTGTAGTGTACACTTTTATAAACAGGTTTGCATAAAATAATGAGATGACTTCTTCTTAACACTTTTGAAGTCCAGGAGCAACTATGAGGAATAAATAGATAAAATTTTTATTCTACTAACATTTTACTCAGAGGACTGGATAGGCTGGACAGAGTAGCTAAGGTCATTTTTATTTATTTTATTGTTTACAAATCTAAAGCTGATCATGAGATAAAACAGCAGGTAATGCCAGCTCCCACCTCAGAAAATTTGTCATAGAAATATCCTTCTGAATGTATGAACCAGATTTCCTTTTGAACAACAAAAAAAAGGCAGAACGGGGCAAATGGACTTTCTTCATTGCTAAGAAGTATCCAGATATGGACAGACTTGAAGAGATCCATGACGCTGCTCCATGTACATGCTGGAGCACTGTGAAAAGATGTAGTAACGGGGCTAACACTGTGACTTCAAACTACTGCCGGCTGGACCCTTCCCTCCTCAAAACACAGCAGGAGTGGCATATTCACATACCTGCATGATGTCTCCTACTGCTCTATTCCGAAATCAGGTGGGGAAATAAACCTCCCCCATTACCTTTCCTGTGTATTTCTCTAGGGGGTCATAATCCAGCTACTTGGCCTGATCACACAGTGAGATGTCGTTACATGGGATATCATATAAGTACTGAACAGTTCCTTTATGATCCTGGGTTCAATGAACCATTTATTAAAGATTTTCTCCATCATTTATTAATCTTAGAACTCTATCTATAAAAGGCTTCCTATAAGAAGTGCAATCAAGATTTTTTGTCCTTTTAATACAATTCTTGAGAAATCCTCATCACTTGCATCATAGGGTAAGGAAAACTACAGCAGAAAATGTGATCTTTGCATAGACACCCATGAATAGCCCATATCCCATAAAATAAATACAATGATGTCTACAGGAAACACAATGGTACTTAATCATATCCAGTATCACGAACACAAAACACATTTCATAGGCAGCCCTCAAAAAACCCCACCAAAACTCAAGTAAATTCCAAAGGAGACAAATGGGGTAAAGGAATACAAAAGGATTCTGAATGAACACAAAAAAAACCTTTGAAAACACATTGTATGGAAGTCTGGTACTTGTTTTTCTAGGTTTTTAAAAGCCTTTAGCTAACTTTGAGTTATTATTCTCTAGGGGACAGCACACCAGCAGGTGTCAATAAAAAGAAAGTTTATAAAAGCCTGCTTTGGTATTAATGACAGAATAAAAGCACTACCACGGGCAATAGGCTTCAGGAGGTATGTTGGTTGCATGACACATTCTTTCCTGTCAACAACAACCAAATATTCATAGAACTGTTAGTTATATGGTGGATCTAGGCTAGCCTCTAGCCACTTTTTTATTCTGTTAACTGATTAACTGATTCAATAAGAAGATGTACTTAACGCATATACCAGCTGAAAAACTGTAAACATTATTACAGAATATTTTTTAAAGGGACCAATTTTATGCAGAATCAATTGTATGATTTTCATCATTTTAATATTGTGCCTTCAGAGAAAATTGAGCTTCAAACAGGCAAAGAAAAGAAGCAATAGTATACATTACTACTACTGTTTCATGGATCAGAAAGACCTTTAAACAGTGGTATGCTTATGAGATAAGAAATCCTTAACCACATTTTGGGCTGCTGATTCTTCCACCATTAAGAAAAAAAGGGTAGAGGGGAAAAGACACACAAAGACCAGAAGAAAGGATCTTTCTCCATCTCGATTTTGGTAGTTTATGGGTGTATATTCCTAAATAAATAAATACTTCTCTCTTTTTTTTTTTTTTTTTTTTTTTTACTTCCCGTATTTTGGGTCTTNTTTTTTTTTTTTTTTTAGATGCCAGTATTTGGGCCTATCTCATAAAATTCAGAATTGAAAAAAAAAATCCAGGTAGACACCCCTTTTTTCAGCTACTTCTAATAGACTAAGATTCAGCAGAAGAACTCTGAAGGTGAATTGACTTTAAACTATTTCCCCATTTATTAATACTACTGCCTTCTCTCAGGTTTTACCTAAGAAGTTACAGAATCTCTTATAATGAAGTAAAATATTCCAGCTTAAAAATAACTATTTCATAATTGTGTAAAAATAGTTTATTTACCAGCTTGTTACTACACAATTAGAGACAGTCGTCTCACAAGGGGAAAAATTGTCATTTTTATTATGCCACCAAATTTGAAATGTCTATTGATTTAACTGGAATGAGTGCACATATATAGTTCTTACAGAACAAAATGTAATGTTGAATATACAGCTGGGTCATCACTTATTCTTTCAGCTGTTTTTTGATGTGACATTTATTTCCTGGAACAGTTTGTATTTCCCACAGTGAACGCTAGCTCATGGCAAAGTGATATGCTCATTTATCATTATGAACAAAAACATAACTGTAATAATACAAAGAATATTTGAAATATTTTTTAAAAAACCCTAGAGTTTAAATATTTCCAGTTATTTAAGTCACTGAGAAACTTTTTATTGACTTCAGCAAGTGTTAATGTCTATCTTTCTGTGCAAGGATGTAGTGTTTGAGGACATAATCTCACTGAACCTAAAGGTTTTCTTTTCTCCTTTAATTCCATTAATTCAATCATATACTTTATTTATTGATATTTTGTCCTCCAGAATATTTAAGGAAGGTTATTTGTGATCTGAGGTAATCATAATTTCACAATCATTGATCTTTGCATAGATTAATTTTAAAAAAAGATTTGCACAGAAGTTGACAGTAAAGTATAACCTTGCTCACTTAAGTGAAAATAGGAAAATATACACCTGAATAATCTCTATCTTGCAATGAAAGCAAGTCTTTTGAAAACGAAGACTTGTTTTCTTAATATATTTATATACAATTCAGAACCAGATCAGTCACCTATAAAAATGTTCTGTGGTCAATGCAACTTGTCCAGAGTTAAAGCAGGGGGGGAAAAATATCTTTAAAAAAAAAATTTAGTTTAAAGAGCTAAGATATAGATAACTTCAAAACCCTACAATGTCTGTGTATATGTTTCATGCGATCATTGAAACACCCACAAAGTATCTCTGATTATCTCTCAAGGAATGAGATTTTCAGACTATGAAAGTGACTGGTCATAAACCAAAACTGTTTTACAACCTTAATTATACAAGGTAGGATGGATGGTTGGCAGTTGCAAAACCATTTTTGCTACAGCTAGGCAAAACTCACCTGTAATAGGTCTTGTTTGCTGAGTTGTTATAGGACCTCAGAGTTGCTCTAAGGAGCTACATCATGAATCACATTCAGTATAACTGCTATTACAAGTGAATTCTGCAAATAGTCCAAGTCCCCTCATTTGTGTTTCTGAATGCAAAGTACACATGCAATATACATTCTAGTCCTTGTGGTCTTTTAATTAATAAAATGTAAGACCCAGGCTGTTTATAGGCCTGTGATAGTCTTTAAAGACATTTTCTTCTCTTCAGATTTTTTCCATAGAAATAAGACATTTATGTACAAAGGTTTGCAATGCCTCCGTCTCCTCAAAAAAATGTCCCTCTGCCCCTTAAAAAACCCTCAAAAAACCCCACCTACCACACATACAACTCTGAAGAGCTCTTCTAATTGGCAACACACATATTAAATATATTCCCTGTTTCTTCTATGCTTTCTGTTGTCAATCTTACATGGTTGAGCTAGTAAACTCTAAAAGGAAAATCTGAAGATATTTTCCACTAAGTCTGCCATCAACCTAGTCCAAAAAACAGAGAAATAGCAAAATGAAAAACAAAACAAAACAAAAAACTGCAAGCTACTTCCCCCCCTCACCCCAGTTTGATAACTTGTTTTCTAAGGAAAATCTAGAGGTGATTGTACGAGTTTATCTAGGAACTGGTGAGTCAATGAACTGTTTGGTTGTTAATGCATATATTCTCTCACCCTCCCAGGTTATCCCAGAATACAGTCTGCTCCTCTGCATTTATTCAAGAATCAGTTTGCTTTTCTTTTTCTCATTTTCACTCCACCTGTACCAAAAGGAACACTTTCCTCCTCAGCTCCAGAACATACCCTGTGCCTCTCTGAGAGCTGCTAGAATGGAACTGCCACTCGCATTTAACACTTGGTAAAAAGCTAAAGCAATGGCCATGAATATTGGTACGTCTCTAAAGGTTCAACTTATTTGCTTGCATAAGAAGGTGGAAAGGGAAGAGGGAGAACATCTATGTGCTCACATGTATCTGCAGGAACAGGGAGTAGAAAGGCAGCTATACTTTCATCCCCTAATCTCATGCTCTGACCAGGAGGAAAGCAGTTTCTCTTTATTGCGGGCAGAAGAGACTCAGACCCTTCCTACTTTGATGGTCAGCCAGGAGCAAAGTCATCCTAGAGAAGAAGCAACTGAGTCATTGCAGAATAAACACTTCCCCAATATGTTCTTCCTTTGGGCAGTGGGAAAGCTGGGGTAAAACTGTGCTTCTATCTCACCTCCTCCATCGACAGAACTGCATGGTACCCCATGCATCCTGGAACAATTTTATTTGCTTTGAATACTGTACATCTAGGTGATGTTATGTCCCCCCTCTCAAGATCCTGCCTCCTGACAGGTGTAAGGAGCTTTGGAATGAAAAGTTATGCCCTGAATATTCACTGCTGTAGTTTGAGCAATCATGAAGTAGCTGAGAAAGTAATTAAGCAGAATAAATCAAAGTGCACATTGCAGAATTTCTTAGAAGAGGAACACATGTCTGCCCCCAACAGACAATTTTTACATAAAAATCTGGACTGCAAAATGTTTGGCACATGGTATTTCATTTCTGGCACACTGAAAAGAACAACCCCTCCCTCTAACAAATGATGCATAATCAAAATAAATCTGTTTTATTAGAAATTTGTGTAGACCTAAGGATTAGTAAGAAGCCAGAAAAAGCTAGCCAGTTAAACTGTAACACTGCAGCTTAGTTTAATCCGTGGTGGGAAAGGGTGTAGTCCAACTTTAATTCACATTATTACCAGGGTAAAAGTGTCTTTGCCAACAGGCAGGCCAACCTGGCAAGGAGGCCTTCAAACTAGGAAGAATATGGGGAGAAGACAATGACCAACAAACGAGTGAGGAAGTAGTGAGGTGGACTGACAACTGGCTGAACAGCTGGGCTCAGAGGGTTGTGATCCGCCACATGAAGTCCAGCTGGAAGCCACTCAATAGCACTATGGCTGGGGGAGTGACGCTATGGCAAATACTGTTTAACTTCTTCATTAACGGCATAGAGAGTGCATTCTCGGAAATTTTGCAGATGAAACACTCTGGGAGAGAGGAGTTTGTTGCATCAGATGTTTGTTCTGCAGGAAGGCTCAGAGGGACCTACAGACTGGAGAAATGAGCCAACAGAAGCCTTGCTGAGTTCAACAGAGGAAGCTGCAAAGTCCTGCACCTGGGAGGAATAAATCTACGCACTAGGACATGCTGGGAGCCAACCAGCTAGCAAGCAGATTGCCAGGCAAGGACCCAAAGGTCCTGGTAAACACAGAGTTTAACATGAGCCAGCAAAGTGCTGTCGCGGCAAAGAAAGCCAACAGCGTTGCTGTCTGCATTGGGAAAAGCGCTGCCAGCAGGTTGAGGGAGATGGTCCTGGCCTTCTGCTACACTGGTGAGGCACATCTACAGTGCTGGGTCCAGGTCTGTGCTCCTCAGTACATGAGAATCATGGACATACTAGAGCAAATCCAGTAAAGGGCCACAAAGATGATTAGGTATTTGAAGCATCTGACATAGGAGGAGATGCTGAGAGAGTTGGGACTGTTCAACCTGGAGCAGAGAAGCTTCAGGGGGGAATCTTATCAATGTGTATAAATACGTGATGGGGAAGGTAAAGAAGACAAAACCAGAACATTCTCAGTGGTGCCCAGTGAAAGGACAAGAGGCAACGGGCACAATTATATACACAAAATTCTGTTTAAATATTAAAAAAAGCTTTTTTACTTTGTAAGCAATCAAACACTGGCACAGGCTGCCCGCAGAAGTTGGGGAGCCTCCGTCCTTCATGATATTCAGCACAAATCTGGACATGGTCCTGGGCATCCTGTTCTAGCTGACCCTGCTTTGAATAGGGGGCACTGGAGCAGACAACCTCCAGAGATGCCTTCCCACCTCAACTATCCTGTGATTCTGTGGTTACTATCTACTGTACACATTTTTATAATAATGCTGGAATACAGTTGAGAAAATCTGTCCTAAGATAATAATTTTCAAACAAAGAGCTAAACATTTTCTCAGAGAAAAAATCCAACAAATAGATTAACAATAAAGGCTAAAGGAAACTTTTTGGAATGAGTCAAATTCAACAGGGGAATTTTAGCAGTGATTAGAACAGTAAAACTCTAGATGTATATAACCCAAATTCTTACATATTTACATACAGATTAGAGATCTAAGAGTAGTCACAGACTAGTTTAATTTCTTATTTCCTTACCTGGACTCTTTTAATCTCACTAACTTCCAGCACGTGTCCAAGTGTATTATGGAAAGTTCATATGCAGAAATACAAAAACACTGACCCAGCCATATCATATTGGAGTCCAGATTTGGAGTCTGGTATTTTCACTTTAATCAGTTTTCCCCCAAAAGAACAATGGAACTCTTAACCAGTTTACCAAAATATAGCTCACTGTAAGCTAGGATGCTAAAATAAATATCTCCCATAAAACTGTTTAAGAAGCAGTTTCTGAAGGGATCAATGTGTTTTTTAGAAAAACCCTTTTCCTGTATATTGGAAAGGAAAGACCATCAATTTGATTAAAGAGACCAAGTTTAGGAAGAAAAGCTGTTGAGTGGCTTTTCACAACAGTGAATGATTAAAGCAGATGGAAAGCAGAGCGTATTTCTACAATAAACTTACAGGTAGGGGAACATGTGTTGTTGAAAGCAAATTACCAATATGGAAAAGTTGGGGCCTCGAAGAACATTATAATTAAAAGGGGTGTGAGGCTGGGGGAGGGGAATGGTAAATTAACCTAAAAAACCCAAACAAAACAAAAGAAGCCATATGAGGGTTGCTGACTGTCACAGCATTTAGACTGCCAAACTTCTCAGGTATGTGTTTTTGCCTTTTTCTTTTGTGGAAGTCTTAGGATAAATTCTGCTTTTCCCATTGGTTGGTAGGGCTGATTTCACTGGAAACTTTTATACAGAAGAAGAACAGAAAAAAAATCTGTTAAATTTGTATTTAGAATGAGACATTTGAAAGAAAAGGTCACAAACAACATCTGACATTTGGTCTGGGTAAAGGGAAATTGGGCAAAAAAGTGGACTTCTGCAAGGCATGTTGGCACAAAGGAGCAACTGAAGTTATGTGAACAGATGAGATAAAATAGATAAAAGAAGGTCTGCAGAAAATCGAAGAGGGTATCAACTCCTGAGGTCTGGAAAAGTAAAAAGACAATCCACAAGAAAAGAGAGGCCATAAAACCAGGAGATAAAGTTCAGAAAGGTGTTATTGTGAAAGTACAAGGATAACAAGATTTTACAGAAGAAAAAGATGGTATCAAAGGTAGGAAAGACATGAGGAAGAATGAGTCTTGGAGAAGACTGTTGGAGGCACAACCAGAGAGAGTGTATTACCATAGAGTCTTGATGAAATGCCGGTGGGTCCAGAGCAGACTTGGGAGAAAAGGAACACGAAGGAATTTTGTTAGATAAGCTTTCTAAGGAGTTTAGAAATTAAAGGGGAATGGAATGTGACTATTAATGTTCCATACAAAATATCAAAGTCTGTTCTGGGAAGAACAGAGAAGATAGAGACTGAAACAAAAAACATTAATACAACAGTCTTGCATGGGCAGAAGAGTTTCACACTGATTGTATTTGTATCTAANAAGAGCTAACATACCATTAAATTTATTTTTATATAATTAAGTAGATTTACATAAAATTAAAATGCTGGATTTTTTTGTAAATATTTTGAATAAATGGTTAAATCCTGTTTCTTATGTATTATATTATATTATATTATATTATATTATATTATATTATATTATATTATATAAAATGTATTATTTGGCAAAGGCCCACACTAAGTGCTTTCTGTTGCCATGATGCAAACAAGTATCACCATAGCATAAAATGATTGCCATGGTTTCAAAATGAGTATAAAGGGAAGGAACAACCAAGTTTCAATANCATCAATTTGATTAAAGAGACCAAGTTTAGGAAGAAAAGCTGTTGAGTGGCTTTTCACAACAGTGAATGATTAAAGCAGATGGAAAGCAGAGCGTATTTCTACAATAAACTTACAGGTAGGGGAACATGTGTTGTTGAAAGCAAATTACCAATATGGAAAAGTTGGGGCCTCGAAGAACATTATAATTAAAAGGGGTGTGAGGCTGGGGGAGGGGAATGGTAAATTAACCTAAAAAACCCAAACAAAACAAAAGAAGCCATATGAGGGTTGCTGACTGTCACAGCATTTAGACTGCCAAACTTCTCAGGTATGTGTTTTTGCCTTTTTCTTTTGTGGAAGTCTTAGGATAAATTCTGCTTTTCCCATTGGTTGGTAGGGCTGATTTCACTGGAAACTTTTATACAGAAGAAGAACAGAAAAAAAATCTGTTAAATTTGTATTTAGAATGAGACATTTGAAAGAAAAGGTCACAAACAACATCTGACATTTGGTCTGGGTAAAGGGAAATTGGGCAAAAAAGTGGACTTCTGCAAGGCATGTTGGCACAAAGGAGCAACTGAAGTTATGTGAACAGATGAGATAAAATAGATAAAAGAAGGTCTGCAGAAAATCGAAGAGGGTATCAACTCCTGAGGTCTGGAAAAGTAAAAAGACAATCCACAAGAAAAGAGAGGCCATAAAACCAGGAGATAAAGTTCAGAAAGGTGTTATTGTGAAAGTACAAGGATAACAAGATTTTACAGAAGAAAAAGATGGTATCAAAGGTAGGAAAGACATGAGGAAGAATGAGTCTTGGAGAAGACTGTTGGAGGCACAACCAGAGAGAGTGTATTACCATAGAGTCTTGATGAAATGCCGGTGGGTCCAGAGCAGACTTGGGAGAAAAGGAACACGAAGGAATTTTGTTAGATAAGCTTTCTAAGGAGTTTAGAAATTAAAGGGGAATGGAATGTGACTATTAATGTTCCATACAAAATATCAAAGTCTGTTCTGGGAAGAACAGAGAAGATAGAGACTGAAACAAAAAACATTAATACAACAGTCTTGCATGGGCAGAAGAGTTTCACACTGATTGTATTTGTATCTAAGTTCTGCTTCCCACACACAATCTAACCACAAGAGATGGGCCAAAAAGGGAATAGAAAACTGTGCATAATGGCAATTATCTTATAGCAAGAGCTGGCTTTCAACTCCAAGTTTATAAGTTATCTGATTTTTGAAAGGACAAATTCAGTTATCTTTGAAAAAGTAAAATTATCTTTTTAGCAATATTAACTAATAATACCCGACCATGTGTAGCAATCACTTTGCAATGGATGTTAATCACCGAACATTAAAAAAGATCCTTAATACCTTTAAATAAAATGGAAACTCAATTTTCTGTTAATACAGGGTACATCCTACATGCCTGATGGTGGTTCTGGTCTAAATAAAGAAGAACCAATTACTTCTAGAAGTTAAACATTCTGAAATTTCAGGTACTGAATCAGTTGCAGAGATTGTACTGGGAATTTTTTTCTGACAATGATGAGACGATGTTCACCACTAGAGGACGAGTGAATCACTCTGCATAGGAAAAATTTGAGTGTTATTCAAAGAGCTAACATACCATTAAATTTATTTTTATATAATTAAGTAGATTTACATAAAATTAAAATGCTGGATTTTTTTGTAAATATTTTGAATAAATGGTTAAATCCTGTTTCTTANCATCGCGCAGGACAACCAAATGTCAATATTCATAAGGTTACAGCAACTGAATGGGCATTAGCTGGTGTAATGTAGCTCAGCATAGGTGCGTTCCTCTGGCAGTACACAGTAGGAGGAGTATTAATTTTTAAATGTGCAACAGCAAAAGCAAACATGAATTAAAATCTGCTTAGATTTACAATTTGACATGAACCCACATCAAAAGCTGAAAACCCTCCTGAAATAAGCCTACACCTATAAAATGTTTATCAGACAAACAATAGCTGTCATTTTACAAGTAATCAGTGATATACCTATTTCAAGTCACCACTGGCATACTAAATGTGATTTCTCACTGAGTGTATCCTGAAAATTTGCATGTCTCATAAGGTAAATCATTAGCCTTTAGAGCACAGATGTTCTGACAATCTCTCTTCTACGTGGCCCCACATATCATGTTTTAATAAACTACTTTCCTAAAACTTTCATAAGTGTAAGCCTTTCTAAGGCTTAAGGAGAAACTAGGTAAAATACGTTTTATATTTTAGCTATTTTACTTTGAGGTGAAGTGATTGGTTGAAATTGGATGTTAGGAAAACCGCAAAATACATTTGTGTACTACTTCAAAGCCTTTCTTCAATCTTCCAGCTCAGAAATTCTCAAATACGTTCTGTGTAAAAAGTGAAGGATGCAAAAAAACCCCTCTCCGTTATTCAGGGCTTGATAAGTAAGACAAAGGTGAAATTATTTGTCCAAATGTACAGAAGAGGCAGACATTGTAAGCATAAATGTTGATTAAAGAATATTCAGCATCACAGGGAACATAATATTTTCTGTTTTAAAGTACTAAAATGTTGTAAAAGAATGCTGAATTACACTTCTTTGTAACTGAAATATAACTATTTTATTGAAAAGCTAATATTTAAAATCAGAAAAAGTTGAATACTAATTGTTCCTAGTTGCTCTCCTACTTCAGAAACCCATAAGGAGAAAAGGAGTCCTAAGGCCATACCTATGTAGTTTCTGATATATGCAGAGATCAAATGGCTATCACAGAGTGGTAAATTAAAATAAATCCCAGAGTAGTACCAGATTGGAAAATTCAACAGTAATAAAATTTTACAGAATTCATTTACCTTCTTAGGTAATCTTTTTCTAGACAATTCCTTTGACACTGAAAAATTGCAAACCTAAAGTCTTGGTTTAGTACACCTTTACTAAATGTAAACCTGGAATAAGTTCACTGCCTTTGATACATAACACAGCTCAATGCTGGCTGTATAACCTCCATCCCCCACACTGTCTTTGCTTTGTGTTAGCCGAATTTAGCAAAAATTGACTATGCTATACAGTCAATATTATTTTATGGTGGCTCTGAATCATTAGCATAGCACAATGTTTTTCCAAATTCATGAGAGAATCCTTACATTGTTTCCTTTCAGAAGCAAATAAATGTGAGAAAGTATGTCTCATACTATTAGATATTCCTAAAGACATAATAAATCTTATAATTTCATATAATGTAATGAAAATTAGATGACACAAGAATAGTCATGCTTCTCAATAGGTAAAAAAATTTCTAAAGATGTATGTTCTGCTTATAGAAAAACAGGAAAAAGTGCATTCATTCATCTCTCAGCCATGTTGAAATCAGATGCTTGAAAAGGTCTAGCTTTTCCAAAATGTACGTCCGAAAATACAGAAAGTAAATAAATTAAATCATGTTACATTAAAACAAATTTAATTTTGAGGACAAAGTACTCTGTCCCCTAGATTCCACGTTTACAGAATGTGGACCAATATGTAAATAAAAAAAAATTACAAATATGAACTTCAACGGATTATTTATCCTTCCATGTCCTATATTAATTTCTCCTTTGGAAAGCTAGGTCTCTATTGAAAAGCGTACATGAGAGAGAGAGTTCATGTAGATGCAACTCTCAAAAACTTATCAGTGCTGGTCCTTATCAATGTTGTTGCAATTCACACAAACCTTCCTTTTTGTCTTCTGCAGCAATCTTCACTTTTGTGTCTGTTATATCTTTGAAAGAGGCCAGAAAGAGTACTACATCTCCTTTTTCATTCTTTATAGGAACAATATCCAGTAGGCACCAGAATGAAGACCCTGCAAGGATAAAGAATGATTTTAATTCAAACAGCTGTCTTTCAGCAGAGAGCGGGGAAAAAAAAGTGAACTACTAAATCTACAACTAACGTAATTCTAAAAAAAAAATCTTATTTAGGAGGTCAGTAGTCAGGGAATCACAGATGTTCAGCTCATGTAAATCTCTTTGCATCATTGGTTGAAGCTCAGTAATACTGCTTTCTCTAGAAGCAAGGCATTAATTTAAATGCAAAATTTGTCTACAGGGATCATTAATAGAGTTTAATGAAGCTGCTTACTCCTCTGAAACCATGCTTTCCTTTGAACTCTCAACTGATGTTGCTTATTTTACTGGAATAGCTTTTATTTTGTTAACTTGACATCTGAAGCTTCCATGTTTACTATAGAATCATTCTGACTTAATCATCTGACTTGATACTCATTAAAATCTCTTGACAGAAGACCTGAGAGTCAGAGCATCATTCCACTAATTCAGATATTTAAACTAATCAGACATCAGACTTAGAATAGAAATAAAATTAACTCTTTGCATCTACAGATGGTGAGATGTATAATAACACACATCATCTGTAAAATTAATATCAGCTATCTTCCTTAATTGTCTATAATGTTCACCTTGCTAAGATGTAAGTTATGAGTTTGGCAATATTTTTAATTCATGTCAAGCTTTCTCTCCCACACCTGCTACATAATTATACTGCTTAAAATAAATTGTTATTGTTGTCACTGATTGTGTCACATGTCCTGTTTGCAAGGTATGTTGTTTAATTCCAACGATATCATTTTCCATTTTCCATTAATGCAGACCACTCGGAACGGAAGATAATGCATGCCTAGGTGCCGGTAATGTACTGGAAGTATAACAGAGATCTCAGCGCGCACACACCCTAGATCCCAATCCCATCCATTCTGGGATAATTCAGCTCAGTGCCAGGCTTTTGTGTTTTTCAGTTTTTGGGTACGAGCACTAACTACCTCCACCCACCATCAGGCTACTAATATTCTTGATAAGGTATCTAAGTACCACTACAGCACTATTTTTTTTAGTTTTAAATTTCTTTTTTTGGACATCTTTACAATTCTATAATCATGTTCCTTCCCAGCATACTATTTTTGGCATTCATCTACATTCATTCATAAAAGGAAACAAGAACAGTTCCCTGGAGCACTGCTGTCACAACTGACTACTGCCAAATGATGAGCTGAGCTTTGGAGAGGTCCTTAGGAAGAGCAAGCAGATTAGTCACTTCCTACTCTATTCTCTGTCTTTGGAACTCTGTGGTCTTGAAAATGAGCTGGACACACCAATATCACAATTCGGCTTTCTAATTTAAATTTTCAACTGGAAGTTCCCTGACTGCCTTTGGAAGGCTGTAGGCAAGCATGGGAGGTGAAACAGCAGCTTTTCTTTTGAAGGGCCACCACAATTGAAGGTCCAAAAGTATGCTTCAAAGGAAATTTATCTGGTCCTCTCCATCCTGGTCAAACTTTTCAAGACGCCGACAGGCAGCTTTGAGAGTAACATTACTAGTTCAGTCAGCAGGAAATGATTCCACCTAAGGTATGTAAAGAAGGGACAAGAAGAATTGGGAACAGGAGGAAAGAAGACTGAAGAAGGAGAGAAAAATAATGGGAATAAGCAGATTGTCTTTACATTGGGTTTAAAACTCATTTTGATGTTGAAGACAGAGCAAGCAAAGAAACCCTTTTAAAAGAAGGTAGAACTGATGTCAGAAGCAAGGAACTTCTACTGTTCCTTTTTCCATTTTAATTTTCTGTCCTTAATTCATTTTTTGTACAGATTTGACTCTTTTATCAAAACTTCTGGGGAAAACTGCTCAGTGCTGTCACTGTCAGAAATGTTATAGAGAGCCACCACCCTATCAACCTGAAGTGATACATTCAAAGAGAAGAAGCATTAAGCAATTTTACTTTCCTGCTTAAAAATACAATCACAGCTCTCTACAGAATATCATTATAACTCTTAAACTGGCCAAATTCTTTCTTGTAAAGTTACATTCTGCCTGGCTACATTCTAGCAGTAGTTTCAGTTGGACAAGAAGTCACTCTCAACTCCTTCTTCTAACAACAATAGCTGCAACATTCTTTTAAACAGCTGTTATAATCTCCCCCAGAAGTAGATGTATATCTTACTCTTTTTAATTGTTTAATGTCTTTTCTACATACACACACAAATTAGTCATTAAGACTGCTCCTGAAAGAAAGTTGTAGACATCAGCCATGTTCAAGCAAACCTAATTCAGTTATGCTAAGAAGCACACCTGGTAATACTATCTGAAATGACAGGTTTGTAGGTTTAGGGAAGTTATTGTAATGTGGCTCATCATTAGAAATAGAGACAAATCCATTTAATGTTTCATGTTTTAATGCATTTCCTCTTTTGCATACAAATTCTTTGCAGGTGAACACTGGTCACTGAAATTGTTCCACATCCTGTCATCATTTAATGTCATTTGCTGTTTTTCTTCAGTCATATTTTCTCTCATTATCTGTCCTCATTCTCCTCCTCCTCCTCCTCTGTAAATACGTCTGAAAATATTTTGACTAAGCAAAGCAAATGTGGATAGAAAAATGGTATGCACCACTAAAGAAAACACATGTCCACTACATGCACAGGCTAATTCTCTCCTGAAGAATTCCAGGCTAGTGCCCTGCATGATGGAGCTGCCGGTCTTGGCATTACTTATATACTCAATCTTCAGAAGCCCTAAATTAAGCTTGTTGGTTTGGGTTTTTTTGTTTTTCTGCCTTTACTCTGAGAGGAGCAAATGAATATGAAGTGCTCCTCAGGACTAGAGGAGAAGATCCGGTTTAGGTCAGGACTAGGTCAATATGTGCTTGCACTCTGTCAAGAACAGAGGTGTGCTATCTTTCACTGTTGGGGAGCATTCTTGGGAAAATATACTGATCCAATGCAATCAGTTACATAGCTTTTACTGAAAGCCAGCATCATATAATTCTATAAGCCAAAAGAAGAACTTTCTACTCATCAAAAAAAGTAGTGCCCTCTTTTGTTACAGTTCTTTTGAGTGCACTCATCTGTGAGACAGAAATTCCTTCCCTGCTTCAGACAGTGCATACAAAGGTCTTCTGTATTGTCAAGAGTCGTCTATCAAAGAAATTTCTTTTGGAGGTTTATTTAT
This sequence comes from Burhinus bistriatus, assembly GCA_013397275.1. NCBI lineage: Eukaryota > Metazoa > Chordata > Aves > Charadriiformes > Burhinidae > Burhinus > Burhinus bistriatus. Next base: position 745,154 of record VYXH01011211.1, on the reverse strand, counting down.
ATACAGATTCTCTTTATTGCTCCAAGCCACCACTCTTGGAGAAAAAGCCTAATCTTTCTCTTGCATTATGAACTGAAGGTTCAAAATATATTTTAATATCCTCAAGGCTTACATAAGCACATGACAGGAAAGCAGAAAAGAGACCAAATGAAGCATAATCTTATCACAAAGCAATTTGGCTATAGTCCACCTTTTATACATACATAAAAAAGAGAGTGCTTTATGGTCACTCTCTCAACCACCCTTTCTACCTTTCCTCGCTCTGACAGCTAGAAGCCTGTCCCCAGACCGAAATCAAAACAAAGGTCAACAGACCAAGGAATTTAAAAGGGAGATTTTGTACAAAACCCTCCCATCAGTATGCCAATAGCCTTCGGAGGCAGGCATTCCTTTCACCAGAAAATAAGGCCTGATTAAACTGAGCAACAGATTCAGCCCATTAGCCCTATTGGTGAGCTATGTGTACTCAGTGTATAATAATACCCAATCTTTAGTCATGCCCACCCTAGACAATGCTCAATGAAATACTCAGGATGGAAATCTTTGGTGGATATTTGGGTATTGCAGACGTATCATAATATAGAAATGGAATGGAATTATTGACAACCAGCTTATTTAATTTGTTAATAAAATAATTAAATTCTGCATCCATCTCCTCTAAATTTTGAGTTTTTCTGCAGTACATATCTTCTTAGCCACATGTTTTCCTATGAGTTGCTTAGAACCAGTGACACTGATGCAAACTATGTTCTCCTTTTGCTCTAGACAGCATGGGAGTAGTTTTGTCCAGGCAGACAAGCTTAAGTCTTCTTTTTTTTGCCATGTGTCAGCCATCAGTGGTTATATCTACTTCCCGACCTTCATTTCCTCAGGACTTTGCTTGCGACACCACCCTCCAGACAAACACCAAGCCAGCTTGTATTTCCCCTTCCATCACTCAAGTGCAGGAAATAAAAAATGAATAAATTCCTGTGATTCACCTCCACCTCTCTGTGGTGAGAGGAAGAGGGATTAAGATGCAGAGATCTTTCACGAAGCTCTGCTTCTGCATATAACGCAGCAGACTAAGCAAATGAAATGCTTCATAGTCTGAGAAACCAAGTACCTGAAGAAAAAATAGAAAGTGTAAATGTTTTGCGTATTAGATATACAAGTCTTGTGGCACAAAACAATCGCTCTTCAAGTAATAATTTTCATGATATGTATGTGTAAGAGAGCAGAATTAGGCTGCAAAAGACATCATAAATCTGGCACATTTCTTCACATTTCAGCACTTGACTTAGTACACTAAATGTTCTTTTAACCAGATGCAAACAAAGCCTTTAAAAAAAAAAATTAAAACACACCATCTTATTTCCAGGGATTTGTTATGTAAAAGAAAAAGATAAAAAATAATTTCTTATAGATAACTGTAATAACTTGCCAATAAGGTTGATGTTAAATCATCAGCATTACAACACAGTCTCATTTACAGAGTTACTAACTGTTAGCAAAATAAAACTGCTGCTGGACACATGGTACTGCCAGAGAAGTTTTAGCCTGATCATTTCCACTTTTCCACTGCAAAAAGTGTGAATTCCAAGACTGACAGATCAGGATGCCAAAGATTTTGCCTGGGGAAACCAAACTGGTTCTTTCGTTAGCTTATCCAAAGATTCCCGGCATCACTTATAACATTTGGTTTTGAATGTCCTGTGGTTTTGACAAGATGTCAACATTTTGTTGAGGAGATCAAAGTGCAAAGAAGATAACAATGCTTTAAAAAAAATGCAACTGAACTAAACAGAAAGAGAATGGAGCTGGAAGTACGCTATAATTAGCGTACTTTCTCTGTTGTAAATATCACATCTTTGACAATGGTCAATTAATGCAGCTAATGCAAGGTTTTGCTGCTTTAAGCAAATAAGCACCTCATTCTTCTCCATCACCTCTGCAGAAATCACATGTATATATTAACAAAATCTATCAATTTTTACCTTGAATTCTTCTACTGTAGATGACAGCCTGTGTGCTATGTCCTAGCGACAGTCTTTGGTCTGATGATATTGCAAGAAAACTAACAAGAACACACATGGGCTATCAGGTAACTGACTTACATGGTCACTGACGGTTCTGCTAATGCATTCATAGGAGTAAGTAAAGAAGACTCAAGAACTTTTTTACCCAAGTTCAGTACGGTGAACAGATCACGCTTGTATCCTGCAAGTAACTCTCCCTACAAGTTTTAACAGTCAATGTAAATCCATTCCAGAATGTCTTAAACCAGAATGTCTTAAACCAGAATACAGTGGTATCCCAAGAACTTGGTCGAGGAAAGGTAATAGGTAAGAAACCTTAATAACAAAGTAAAAATTGCACTTCAGTATGAATAAATAAGTATGTATTAATCCTTTGGAGCTGATTTAGAAACTTCCATTAAAAGTATCCCTGCATCCCTCTGTATAGGCTATGGAGAACAATGTGAAATTATTCAAATCTATCACACATCATCAGAGAATGTGCAAATCCCTCCTCCATGTTTCCACCCTCTTTTCCATGCTCCTATGCTCTGGTCCCTCTAATTCCAGGTAACTCAGTGACTCATATGTCACATTGTCCAGCATGTCTAACTTTTTCTACCATCACTGCCATGATGGAGAGGGAAAGGATGTTCTATGGGGAGACCCTTTTCAGCACAGCAATCTCCTATCCTTGCTTCTCCTGCAAACTGCCAGTGTTAAGCAGAGGGAGGCTTAACCCACCACCTCAAAGTCTCCATTTATTACTACGTGGACACAGAGTGCCTCTGATATGGCAGCTCCTAGTTTGAGTGAGTGACTTTTCCTACCTTAGTGTTCTTTATATTTTTTTGTATGCAACAGCTCATACAGTCTGCAGTGCGTATTTATATGCAAACTAATTTGTGGACTCCACCACATCTACGTTTCAGCTTTGTTTACTCAGCTTTCCTGTCTCTCTTTTTATAACTCCACTATCTTTCCTCCTTAATGAAACTCCATTTCAAAATCCTCTAGTTACATTTGAGTTTTCAATGAGCAAAAGCAGAGAAGCTAAGCGATGCCTGTTAAAGCCATGTAACATTCATTATCCTTATGTGTACTACTTACTTCTTGTCTGCTCTAATTTCCTTTTCCTATCTCCATCCAGATTAGAAAAGAAAACTACATTTAAGGAGATAAGTACTTCCCTGATGTAATACATTTACCAGGTTACATTTATAACAATTAGCAAAATACACAGGATTATCTAAAAACGCAGTGAAGTCAATGAAATGCATTCTGTTTAAATGCAACAGGCTGCAGGGCAGATTCATTAATATTAGCAGCCTGCAACTTACTTTGCCTCGACCCCCAAAGATCATTACTCTGTCACGGTTATGGTATTACAAGGCATTTAGCATTTGTCAGCTGACGCCTGGGAAAGTACTAATTGAGGCAGTCTATATAATTAAATATCCAATATCTATAGTTAGAGTGAAAAAAAAAAGAAACAAACAACAAATACCAAAATAAAATACTCCTTTTTCAGTATCTTTGTATGGACTCTTTCAGAAATAGTCAGGTTCAATCCTTCCTGAGCAGTCTAGTCTTTACTTTCTCCAGTTGAATTCTGCTTTTTTTATTGCTTTGAGTTGAGCAATCCCAAAATACGCAGAGTTTGCTTTCCCTTGATTACTGTATTTTTGAAATCTGTTAGAACTGTGCTTACAACCTACAGTCCTTATTCCTTTTGGATTTTCAGAGGTCCTAATCCAACATGTAGATGTAATCACAGTAGTAAATATGATTTCTCAGTCTACTGAGGGATGCACTTTTTTCCCTTGGAAAAAAAAGCAAGAAATTGTCTTCAGCCAGGATGATCTCTCATACACGTATATGTATGTATGTGTGCATATATATTTACACATATAGATGTATATATATGAAAAGCCATGTATTTATACACACATTTTTAAATTTCTCTCCATTTCTCCCTGTAAGCTACCTAATCGTTTTGAAATTGTGTCTGATATTTTGACATGAGGAAGAGTTGTAGCCCACATTCATTTAAACACAACCATGTTTGCAAATGACATTATTGTGCTTTTAAGCTCAGTATTTTATTCTCTTAAAAAGAAGCTTCAAAGATGACACAAAACTTCCTGTAAGCAAAAACGCAGCAATACCAAAAGAGACCACTACACTTACAAAGAAAATTTTCCACTTTTTCAGATTCAAATAACAAGTTTCAACAATATAAACAAAAATATCTTCACACAAGATATTTTTGTGACCCTGGTTCTGGTGTCTGTGGCAGTGGCAGCCCTAAAAACAGAAGGTCTGGAGTCTGCAAAATGGGAGGTCTCCCAGCGCTGGGAGAGGTGCTGGTCACAGCCTCGTGCTTATTCATACAGCTTTCAACAGATGTTACATGGAGAAAGAGGGGATTCAGCTGGTTAGTTGTACACTTACTTTGCAAAGCTCCATTTAGAAACTGATCATTTATTATCCACTGCTTTTCCACACGGTTAGGTCAGGGAAGTTTTTTGCTTTACAAGAATATCAGTACCTCTATAGTTTCTGTCTATTATTTTAGTTTTATCTGTTCATAGTAATCAGCAGTTTTAAGCAAGCTCGAGGATTTTCTATTGAGCCAATGATTCAAGAACTTTAACCTGCACTTGACATGCTGCCCACTGGCACCTTTCTGGAAAGAAGGGCCTAAAGCTAGGACCTGAGAAGGAGTCGAGTCATGGATCTGGATTGATACCTCCATCCTGTCAGGTTTATGTTTTTTGTACAGAAGCGTTTTGAAACACACGCCGAGGAGTTACGTAATGCTGTAGAGAGGATTAATCTTCCCAGTTCACCGCTTGAATCCATGTGAGCACATGCTGTAAACAGACTCTGAGCCTGCCCACTGGAAAGAATTACAGTAACCCTGCCCGTTGGAAAGTAGTAGGTTTTAACCTTTTGATTACTTAACTGGTCTATAAAACCAGACTGCTTTTGCAATTCTCCAGCTAGCTCAGTGAGAGGGTTCGATAGACACTGCTAATATGAGCCTCCTGCTGCTCTTCCAAAAAACTGTCGAGCGAATGCAAGAACTCATTGCAATTGTCAGCACAAGAGGTGACAATTAGTCTGCACCATGATCCGGTACGTGGATTTGGGGATCATGAACAAAATAAGGAAATGTCAGCAGAAGGGAGGCAAGTAGTCATCAGGAGAAATGGTACTTTGATATTTCTTTATCCAAAAAACAGCCTAACTCATGGTGAAGCATGGGGATACAAGTCAGCTTTTAGCTAAAGCTTGATTTAAAACTCATAAAAATAAAAGGTAGCCTGTCAGCAGCCTCTGTGTGGCCATAAAATTGTGAGAAAATTTAAAGGTAAGAGTGACCAGTCTGATGTAGTACAAACACCCCACTGCAAAATAAATACCTACATCTTTTCCTACGAATGGATGTGTAAAAAATAGCATAATGAAATAAATCTTAAAAAAAAAAAAAAAAGAAAAAAAAGTGTTCAGTATTACTAACAGTCATTCATATTACGTGCAGCCGGAAACCCAGGGTGCCTGTGTGGAAACACTAATCTGTAAGCATCAGTAAGCAACGAAGGGCCCATCACTTTGTAACAATGCAGTAAACAGCAGGAAACTCTCATATGGATTTATTTACTTATCAATGTGCTTCTAGGAGAACAAATCTTTTCTCAGTGAATTATGCTTTTAATAAATCATGTTGCTATTGAAAGAAGCTATTAGCCAATGTCACCACAAGTGCCATCGGAACAAAATATCAGCACTGTCAGTTAGTAAGCAGCAGTCTTGTTGAAGTCTCATTAAATTACAGCAAAAGATCTCGGATGTTTTACATCACATTGCACACAGGGGATTTTACTGCCTTTTGTTTTTAGTTCTAACTGAAGTTCATCCCCTTTTTTTTGTCTCCTTGCAGGCTTTCACTGACTACTTCACCTGAGGCTCTACAAAATTTAAGCCAGGTCTCTCTGGAGGAGCAGAACTCTGCCCCGTTTGCCTCTTCCGCTGCAGAAGCTAGGACTGTCTCTAAAACATCTACACACTTCAAGACTACACATTAGCTTTCATCAGAGGCCACGGGACAATCAAATGAAGTGTTGGAGAGAAAAGGAGCCAAAAAATTCCCTCTTCTGTGAAACAGAGGAAAATAAGGACATACCTTCTGTCTACATCCACAACTATACTGCATTTTAAGAGAAAGACTTCCCCAAGATCAGTGAAACTTCTTAATGCCTACTGACCTATATGGAAGGAGGGAAGGAAAAAAAAAAAAGTAAAAAGTAAAAAGAAAAAAGAAAAAAGAAAAAAAGAAAAAAAGAGGATGCTTTTATAAAGACAAAAACTATTGTTTATGGCTCATGTAACTGCAATTAGATATTACCATCAGATTAATTCTTCAGTGTTGCTTGGTCTTTTTATTCCCCTCCTCTTGTATTTTGTACTGTAATTTAGATAATATGAGCAAACCAACCACAAAAGCTTTTTAGCTTTCTTATTTTTAGGCCACGTTTTTAAGGCAGAGCAGCAGTGGAGCGGCGGTGGAGCAGCAGCGAGGTCACGTTGCTATGAACTATCCTGCCAAGCAACGTGTCAAGGGACTTCCTCTACATCAGGAACTAGACATCACTAGAAAATTGATGTCTCTGTACGGAATTTTTTTTTTTTTTTCCCCCAATTAGAAAATTCTAATAAATGCCTCTTCTCTAACTGCTGGGCTTAACATTTCCCAAAGACATGGTGGATTTCAGGAGATTGTTAAAGCAGGGTGTCAGTTCATGTTAAAAAGGTACCATACAACTCCCATGTTTCAAAACGCTACAGGATATTTTCAGACAACCATTAAAACTAAGTTTTTAAACTTCTTGTTGGAAAAAAGAGATACCATTTCTGCAAAGAGCAAAATACTTTTTGTAGAGAAGAAAAGCAATAACAAAACCTAATTTTCTTTCATTTTAAAGGAAATTAATTTTCCTTAAATTTCTTTATAATTAATTAAATCTTCTATAAATTTAAATAATATTAAACTCATCATCCATAAAAAGCTTTCTTTGTTTGCCTAATGCAAGTCACGCATTAACTGCAAATAATGTAATGAAGCCTTTGTTATCCTGTAGCCACGTTATTCAACTGCAACCATGGCAGAAGCTATAGATGATGTGTCGTGGCTTGAGGCTTATTTCATTTGCCTGTGGTTGTCATTGCTGCTCATGTGAGAACATCTACATTTCAAACGGCCTTTTGCCTGGTGGTATCCAGTAACTCACCAAGAGACTCTGACTTTCACTATTTCTCCACTCATATTCCACTCATCTGAAATAATATCTTGGTCCTGACCTTCCAGATAAGGATATACAATTATTAAAATGCATATTCTCCTACGATGATGAGAAGAGCCAAAATACCTTGGTTTAATCATACTGACTCTTAAAATAAAAAAAAAAATTAAGAAAATAAATACATCATACTTTCCTGGCCTTAGAGGTTACTTACCAAATCTTTAGGGGCCAAGACTTACAAGGCACGTACCTAAGACAAACCTCAGAAAGCATTTGATTCAGCTTACATCTAGAAGATGGCAAAGTGTCCCTTAATTCCCTACGGTCTATCACAGATGAAGCGAACTCTGCTTGCAGCCAAGTCCTAAGGCAACTTGTAATGGTGGTTCCAGCAATACTCGCTCACTCCAGTCCTCCTGTAGCAGGGATTTTTAATTGTCGAGACATGACTGTGCAAATAGGCCTGTTGCTGGGATGCACAGACATGAGGAATGCTACACTGAAGCGTCTCAAATGTCCAGAAGTCACAAGTGGCCATCGCTTAGTACATAGCGTTTCCACACGAGTTACATGTACACAGAAAGGGGCCAACTTCCTTTCAATGAAGGAAGGTCATCTAACTACTGCAGGTCTTAAGATGGTGCGTGTAAGAACAGACCCTTTTTTAAAGAACACAAACCGATTTTTGAGACATAGGAAATAAGTGTGATGGGGTCATGAGGGAACCAAGGTATGACCTTCTCAGCAATTGAAAATGGAGAGCTTAGACTAGACTAAGTCAGTGATTATAAGGCTTATTGTAGCATCCTCTTAGGCTGTAACAGAAAAGAAAAAAAATCCACACTGCTGCTTATTTGTACTTCAGCCTGGAGGATTGTGAAGACCTTATTTAACTGCATTACTTGTTATTGATAAACTTCTGCAGTGGTCTGAAGGGAGAAAAAGAAGGTGTTGTCTAAGTGTAGGTCCTTAGCATATTGTCCATCTACTTTCAGATTACTCTAAAAATGATAGCCGGGCAGTGAGTTCTTTTCTCACAACTCACTTGAATTCAAACAGGTTACTTTGCATTTCCATTATCATAACTGACAACTTAATTTGTTGCAGATGTTTTGAAGAAAGTGTAGAAATAGTAAGAGAAAAAAATGATTAAAAAAAAATCAGCTCCTAAGCTATATAATTTTAAAACTTTCTGAAGAAGTCAACAATCATAAAATTCCTTGTCTTTTAATAGTTTCCTTTTCTGTTTGTCTTCAAAAAAACAATATAGCTCTGGCAAATAAAAAGTTAGAAACTGACTGAGGAACTAAATTAAATACTGAAACGATGATGAAAAGTTTATTTTGAGTGGGATTTTCAAAAGACAGCTCTCTCTGAAGCTGCTGTTGCTGCTGCCACAGTTCTAATACTGCTCCGTGCTAACATGGCAGAAAATACCCTGAACGAGAAGGTACAGCCAGTTTGTCCTAGTCTAAGGATTTGTTAAAATGCCAATAGGAGAACACACATAGAGGAAAGTTCCTATCCACTTCTAGTCATTCCAGGAGGATTGTTTTCTAGTTTGGTCAGAGTACAACTGCTGAAGATCATCCTTCTTTTAAGATCCAAACCCAAATGTCAAAGACAATGAAACCCTGCATTTTATCCCACAGACAGGTAATCCGTCTTACTCAGCTCCCTACCCAACACCTTGCGCGCCATTCGTACTTGCTGCCGTGTCAGCACGGAGCAGTCTGGAACTTCCCTGAGATTGCATGTGCGTTGTTGGAGCTGCTTTAGTTATAACAATCATTCCCTTAACTAACAGTTACTGAGCAGAAGTGCTATGTGAATTCTGGTGGTTAAGGAGCTGTGAAATGCCCCATATTCAAGCTTACTAAATTCACATTAAAACTAATAAGACCTTTAAGTCCCAAGCTTGAATCACTACTTGTTTAGAACGAACAATCTATTTTAATGATAAAAACTAAATCAGTTTTAAATTGAGTTTAAATCAAATTCAAAATATAAAAAAATAAGGCCTAAAGAATTCCCTAAAGAAATCAACCCATATTCAGTTTTGGAAGCTTGAATTTCTTTCCCAAAAGATGAGACACACATGGAACAAACAAAATGATTAATTAAAAATTTCAAGTTTCTATGTTTTGGATCAAATCCAGAAGAAGAAACCAAGAATAAGTTATTGTGTTCATACATCCGTTTCCCTCAAAGTAATTTCTTATCATAATGTAGTGCTCATTATTAACCTTTTAAGAAATATGCTGAGGGATGTCAGTCTATTCTGTGAGCTCGGAATTATCCCTGAAGCTGAACTCATATCCCTGAAGTTATCCCTGAAAGCGTTCATTTAGTCTTGTAGCTAGGCCTGGAGAGCAAGGCTGTACCTCTGAATAGTGGACTAAGGCCAGATACCTCATTTCATTCTGGTACTCTAAAGTCCAAACGGGACACTGAAACATAACCCTATGACAACCAGACATTGCTAGTTACTTGTCTCCCACTGGCCTATGTTCCTGCCATTACACTGAGCACTAGCCCAACTGACAGTTATTTTCAGTATTGGGTAAGGCTGAACATAGCCATTTTGGGGCCATTATTCCCAAAGTTCTTATGTCTTAAAATACTTTCAAAACATTTTTCTGCAAGAAAGACAACTATTTTTTTTTCTTTTTTTTTTCTGCCGATGTTGAATAAGCCTAACTGCTTCAGAAGTTCAATGTTTCTTCTGGAAAAAAAAACAAATCCAAAACATTTAGCTAAAATGGATGATTTACACAATTTGCTGTCTGCACTTTGCAGCTCTGTTGAAAAAACAAGATTATTTTTTAAGATAAATTTTGCTTTTATTCAAGAACAGTCTCATGTTATTTTAATACCTATTCATTTCTGGTTCCCAGTGGTACAGAAAGAAATGAAAATGAAAAATACAATAGGCAGTCTGGGAAATGTATTCATGCTCAGAAAATGTCTTGGAATGGCTTCCAGTCAAATTATATAAAGGGATGCAAGTAGGATGGATTGTGGGAATTGTTTTATCCTAAACAATTTCTCTTTACCTATTTATCTGTGGTTCAGCTACTTCACTGATAAGAAAATTGACCTGCAATCTCTTTCTGCCTGCGTTAATCGTATCTATTATAGGTTTCAAGCACCCTTTCATAATGCAAAGGAATCACAATTTCTCATTCAGGACCAGACAGTGAAATGAATATGTTAGCTTTCCTTATTTCATTTACATACATTGAAACCTCTTCTCACCGTGCCCACTCACCACTATACAACACTTGAGCTCTTACCCTTACAGATTAAGATATTTTTTTCCCTATATTCAGACATGATTCACAAATTTGAAACCACTTTCTTTGAATAACCTTCCTGAAACACGAGTTCAAGGAACTATGGGAGTTTCTTCTAAATGTTAAAAAACAACAACAAACAACAAACACTCTCCTTAAGTCTCCCCAAAAAAGACGAGGAGGAAGCGTGCAGCAGCATCTTCACAATAACTTCAAAATTTTATACTGTGCAAAATAGCAGTCCTGAACACAAGCCAACTAGGCAACATTTTTCTTTTTTGTATAAGCCAGGGAAAGTGAAGCTGCTTTCTCCTAACGTTCTAAACCACTGACTATATTCTTGTCCATATATAGTTATTATTTTTAGAAAATAACTTTTTAAAGTATGTAATATAATAGAAATAATATTTGAGGGGAAAATTTTTCAGTAGTAAAGACATAAGTAGGATGACAGAATCACAGAATCACATGGGTTGGAAGGGACCTCTGGAGATCATCTAGTCCAACGCCCCTGTCAGAGCAGGGTCACCTAGAGCAGGATGCACAGGATGGCGTCCAGGCAGGTTTTGAATGTCTCCAGAGTTGGAGACTCCACCACCTCTCTGGGGAGCCTGTTCCAGTGCTCTGCCAGCCTCAAAGTAAAGAAGTTCCTCCTCATGTTTAGATGGAACTTCCTATGTTCCAGTTTGTGCCCGTTACCTCTTGTCCTATCACTGAGCAACACTGAAAAAAGACTGGTCTCATCCTTCTGGCCCCCTCCCTTTAAGTATTTGTAAGCAGTGATAAATCCTCCCCCCTCTGAGTCTTCTCTTCTCCAGACTAAAAAAACCCAGGTCCCTCAGCCTTTCCTTATAAGGAAGATCTTCCAGCCCCCTAATCATCTTTGCAGCCCTCTGCTGTACCCTCTCCAGCAGTTCCCTGTCCTTCTTGAACCAGGGAGCCCAGAACTGGACACAGTACTCCAGCTGCGGTCTCACCAGGGCAGAGTAGAGCGGGAGGATAACCTCCCTTGACCTGCTTGCCACGCTCTTTTTAATGCACCCCAGAATGTCTTCCTGTCCACAAGGGCACATTGCTGGCTCATGGTCATCCTGTTGTCCACCAGGACTCCCATGTTCCTTTCCACAGAGCTGCCTTCCAGCAGGTCAACCCCTAACCTGTACCAGTGCATGGGATTATTTCTCCCCAGGTGCAGTACTCTACACTTGCCTTTGTTGAACTTCATTAGGTTAGGATCTATAAGGAAAACATGTGGCCTAAACATAAGCCTAGACATTCTAGCCATGTAATAAAACAGAAGGTGATACTCAACAGACACCCATGTATCCATTGAGCCCATGGATCATTAAGCACATGTGAAGGTTCCTATAGCAGTGGGGTGGTTGCAATCCTATCACTATCTCACACTTAATGTCATCTGTTTGAAAATCACATGAATGATGGCATTGTAAATACTTAAAGAATAGGTACACTGAAGGAGCCTGATATAAAAGAAATCAGCTGATGAGTGTGCCTCATGGGTTGCTTTCCTCCATGGCTCACTCATCTTTGCTGCAAAATTGTCCATATAAAAGCCCTACCATAGGAGTGAAAGCTTTGGCGGTGCAACTTGAAATTTACTGCAGTGTATGGAGTTACTTAATGCTCTGAATTTTTTTTATGCGACAATACATACTTAAATATTAATTTTACTTAGAGTACTTACTTTTTGAAAATCATTATTATTGTACTTATATATAGTGGCTGTGGAGAATGAGACACTTGGATCGTTCAAAGTTCTGAGTATTGGTGTTCTGAGTTCTGAGTATATTGATGGGACTGAAAATTTTATGTAGCCAGTCTACCTTATGGTGAGTATTAATTTAATTACAGTTTCAGCAACCAAGGGTAAGAACTTCAGTATAAAAAAAGTAGAAAATGCAGTGTGATACTGAGTGCAGTTAACACAGTGTCTCATGATGCAATTTAGGACCCTGAATTTGTTCTACGCACATTTGTAACTTGTCATATACTTATATAAAATCAGTAACACTAATATAAACATAGTGTCAATGTGTATCCAACTATCTTTATTCAAATCTATTCTTGTAGGTCTGGTTATAGACATACAAAATCATTACATAGAAATGCATACTAAATATTGTACACATTAATGCCAAGTTTCATACTTTGGGACTAACAAAACAGGAAAGAAAAACTTACCGTTCTTCTTATAGAACATGATTTCTCCTTTGAATTCTACCTTTTCCTCCAATGATTTCTCAATTTGAAGAATCATCTGCTCATTTGTTTCAGCACCAAGTAAAAATTTACAGCTGCAGCTCTTCTGCATGACTTCAGTTCGCGCAAATCCAGCAAGCTCACAGAAGCCATCTGAGCAGTAAACAATAGGGAATCCCTTAGCCACCTGAGCATTTGCAAGGATGAAGTTACTATCTGTAGAAGAACACAAAAGTAAAATAGGAATTACAGTCTGAATTCTACATCATTTGACATAATAGTTCCTTTAGCTTCATAGGAAGGCACGACATTTAAAAGCGAGGTCCCAACTGCCTGCAAACAAGAATGCAACTTCTGTTTTTAGACCATTAGTCTGATATGAAATCAAGTCTAATGGTCCACAAAGCACCTTCATATGATGGTTCCTTGTGGTTATGTACAGCTTGCCTCATTGCATCCTCAAGCAATAATTTACTCTGTCTGCCTCTGAGGTGGATATTAGCATATTAAAACAACTACTTGACCAAAGACTGATAACAAACATGGAAGCTTTGGAGAAATTTCAAAGGTGGTATGTTATATTGTCGCTCAGACTACTCTGCAGTCTGAACAGACACAGCTATATCTTAAAAAAAGCTAATCTATGTTCTCAATAAGCTAAAGTTGACCTTTATCAACAATCAAGCTAATGTCTTTTATACAATTTTGCAAGGGAATCCTTACAAGTAGAGTTGAAGGACGTTCCAGGGCTATGTGGAATTTTTTGCCCTTTGGGTTTTTTTGGGTTTTGTTTTTTTTTTTGGTGAGGGAAAAATTTTTCATTCAAAAGCACTGTCAGCTGTCTTCCAGAACCCTACTATACTTCTCCCATATGAAATAGGCACATCAAAGATTGACCATCCTGTTATGCCTTAATGCACTTTGTAATTTTTCAGTGTGTGTAAGATGTAACTATCATGTATGATAAATTCAAGAATAGTATATTAAAATGGACATCAATCAATAAAAAGTTATGTTCTAATTTGAGCTCAAATCTTCGGCAAATCTTATAGCCTGATAGCTCATTTCCATCCATTGCTAAAGTGTCTTTGAAGGTTTTGTGCCTTAGACTCTCATCTTCAGCTTACACCAACAGCTCTAGCACTTTGTGGTATTTTTAAATTAGCATGGAGATCCTTTCCAGATAATATATGAAGTCCTCATACAGGTTTTTTGCATGTGTTTCCTTATCTTGACGTGAGAAAAAAAAGTTTTATGGGAGGAATCTGTCTACATTTCACATCGAGGGAGGAAAGACTATTTTTTGCCCATTGCTTATTAAAGAATATTTACCTTTCAGCTTGCTAGCAGGAGCTTAGGAGCAGTCTAGTCCCAAGACAGATACCTCTCATTTTTCAGAATTATGTGCATGTGGATTCATGTGTATTAAGGGAAAATACTATTAACTAACCCAGAATCCCTTGATAAATATTCATAAATTTAAAGAGAAAAAATGAACTATTTTAATGGAAAACTCTGGTTGATATGCCTAATCCCCATACAGGGATATATTATTCATGAATAGGGAAGGGAGGGACAGAGTTCATACACTAATACAAAGGAAAAATAGGTCTGTTTCAGCCTTAACTGTCACAAGAGTTCTTCATCCATGATATTCCAAAAACTTCAGCTACGTTACTTTTTATTTACCTGAGAGATAAAATACTATGGCTGTTACCATTAAGATTTCAGTATTTTAAAGACAATGCTGAGGTTTATTAAATGATCAACTTGCTCTTAAAACTTTGCTTCAGTTACTCACCTTTTGCTTAAATCTAATTAAAGTCTTTCAATACGTGATTTTCTCATTTTCCAAATATGTGATTTAAAAACGCATTCTGGTTCAGTGCAGTGCTTGACTTAGCCTGTCATTTTTATTTTCCTAACTAGGGAATAAGTATCATTACCATTCGTGCACTGACATGCTGCTCCCCCTGTCAACACAAAACTAAATCCCCACGCTGCCAAAAGAATTAAAATCATATGCTTGCATTGCAATTCAATGACAATGTCACAGAGTAAGACCTGCAGATCATACATCCCAAATGTATCTGTAGCTATCAAATTAATTTACTCCTGGTCTTCTTATTGTTTAAAATATAATTATGTGATGCAAAGACTTTAATTTTTTAAATTCTAATTGTTGTGAATTGCATGAAGCAGAATATGGAACAGTGAAAGGACAGAAAGGGTAGGGAAGATGCTCTTGGAGTGCAGGAGTGTTTGAATATCATTATGAACAGGAATACACTGGAGCTTACCACACATATCATGATTTTATGAAAAATTTAAGATGGCCAAACTCTGCTGTCATTTGCATCAGAATAAACCCAGAATATTTCTGGTTACTTTAACATTCATAGCAGAAAACAATTTACTTTTAAAAACCCGATCCAGTGCCAGCTAAAATAAGAGGCAATATTTCCATTAACATCAGCTGTGTCTGATAAGGTTTGTAAGCCTAATTTTGCTGAACTTTTTGAGCACAACAGTAAAACATCAGCTTCAGGAAAATATAATTAGAATTATATTTTCTGTTTTTCTTGAGCTTGAAGTTCAAATCAAACGATGAAAGATGCACCTGTAATCTAGTAGACTAAGGGAAATACTTATATAATTTATTGAAAAAATTCCTTGCCATATTTAGGAATCAAGCAACGTAATTTTGTCCAGTAATCATCTGTGTTTCATTGAATTCTTCAGTAATATTTATCAAGTGATAATTAACATCTACCTATTACAGAAAGCAAAATTCCTCTTCAAATATATCTTGAAATAGTCTTGTTCAAAGTTTGTTTATTTCTGTAATTTGAAATATTTAATATCACTTGCTACTCCTAGTGTCCATAAAGAGCCATAAAATATTTCCAAAAACAAGAACTGAGGGTGAAATTTACGTCATTCAGGCTTCAGTGTGACACAAATAACAAACCCAGCATTTAATTCTATGATCTTCCGTGATAGCTAGCTGGATCTTAAAACGCCGAGTGGGAAGAATGATATTTTATTTATAATATTTTATTAGAAATCTATGGACTGCAAGACAGTACTTTTGCTTATCTTTGAAGTTACAGTAGGAAAGTTGCAATGAGTGATACAAACCTATTGATCTGCACATTTTGCTATATGTTTATATGTAGATTGCAACACTTCCATAATAATAAAGAAGACATCGAATTCCATATTGTTCTTCCAGCACATCAACATGAATATTAAGTTATTTTATTCAGGTTGGTTGGACTTGATGGTCAGGAGACAATACTAGATTATTGGTAGGATTTTTTTTCTTCTTTTTTTTTTAAGATAAGAAAACACATCCAAACTAAATTCAAGATCTATTGAGAAAGATGGAACCTTGAACCTTTTGGACTCTTTAGGAGCACAAGGCATTTGCAACAACAGAGTAGAACTGCAAATCTGCGTACAACCTGAAAGAACAAATTTTATCAAAAAACATAAGTAGCACCCTTCAGCTCAGAAATTTTTAAGTGCTCTAAGTCTGTGCAAAATAAATAAAAATATTCAAATTATGTATTTGTATATTAGCTTTGGATAAAAATACTTTGTTGTTCAAGCCTGCATGTGATATGTAAAGGATGATTTAAAAGTGCTTCTTTTAAAGGTGGGACAAGAAGCCTAGACACCAAAAAATCCAGTAACATTCACTAAGTTTTTCTTTAGCAGCAAGTCAGCAGAGATGAATGAATACGACAGAGGTATTCCACAACTATTCAGCACAATTCAGAAGGAGATATGTTTCAACTATGTTCCTTTTCTGTGAAGACCAAATAACTTTTTCACATGAAAGTTCGAAAGAAGAATATTAGGAGCCTGTATGCCTGCATTTGCTTTGGAAATAGGACATATTGGAGTAGATAGGACATTGGTCAACAGAAGACTCTCACCATTTCCAGAAACCTCTGCCAGACACATAGCATAAACTCAGAGACAATTAAACAAGCTGAACTAGAACCATGCTAACTACACCTTCAATCACAGGCTTACACACCGTTGCTCTGTTTCAATGACAATACTGACACCCAAAAATTATAACTTAAGAAACAGAACAAATTTATATCAAATACCATCCAATACAGACAGACAGGTTCGTTAAACATCCCATGACAGAGTTTTAGCATTCAGATAATTAAACGAAAAGGCCATTATGCAATTCTCTGCTTCATAATTAATGCACAAAATTTATCTGACTGTTTGTAATGAGACCATGTTACAATTAAACTCAGCACTCCCTGGATAAATCTTACTGTCGTCTTATTTAGTGAAAAATGGCAAAAGGGTTTTTGCTTTAATACTGTAGCTATGTCTGCTATAAATCTTATCGTTGTGCTTCCCCAGTTCTTGTAACTGTTCTTTTCAATCAAAGTCCAGATGGTTTCTGCAAATCTTCATCTTTATCAGTGAAGAGAACATCTATCTGACTTGTGCAACTGAACACAACCAAACACCATTCTAGTTCGAAATATTAAATTATTTATGAATTAAAAAGGAAGGGAAAAAAAACTAGAAAAGAAAAAAAAATCTCTAGCAATCAAAGAAGCTGCATTAATTAAACTCACATAGTTACTCTATTGAATGGAGAACAGTCCATAATTGTTCTGGATGAAAGGATTTACTACATTTAGGTTTGATTCCACAGCTCTTACACGGGCAACTTAACAATAGAAATCTCCTTCCAGGTTCACACAAATTACTGTTACAGAGAATATGACCACCTTAACAGTTAAGATTATCTAGTTGGAAGATTAAAATAGTATATGAAAACATTTAGTGTTTTGTAATACATTTAGATGCAAGTGAGTTTAATTAGAGTTGAAGTTCATTTACCAACTCCTGTCCTTTGAATCTGATTGACACCAAAATGATTTTATAATGCGTACACTTCCAAATATTAATGTTCCTCTTGGAAATCTCAGTGCAGTTAACTGGGTCACTAATATGAGGTTAAGGTTTATCCAGATCTAGGTGAGTCAGAAAGAAGGAAAGTTGATTATACTGGTACCTTTTCTCACTCTTAACTAAAAACATACTGTATATTCCAGTTAATTTAAGATGGTACAGTAAAAGGTAGAACTATTGCATAATAAACTACATGTATGGACTGATGAACAAAGGACCCATCACTGTAAGCTGTGTAATTGATTTAATTGTCCAAGTCATTTCAAATAAAGGCTGACATTACAAGGAAATGTGTTCATGTAACAGTTACTAATTCAGAGTACAAAACAATATTTGCAGTACCTAGCTCTATGGATTCAGCTCAAGGGTGAGCTGCCATAGATCCTACTTAACCTGCATTGCCAAAACAAATTTCCATTATGTAGAAAAGTTCTGAATTCAGCAGCTAAGAAATCAGACTTCCACATTGCATTTACAATAATATTTAGTCTGACAGTGAAAATGCTTTACTGTATACAGTATTTATAGGTACAAAAAGAGTTAATCTGTCATGCAACTCAGCATAGAGACATCCAAGCAAAACTCGGGCATCTGGATGCTAAATCATCTCCTAGTCTTATTGATAAACACAGATCATAAGCCATTTAAGAGACTCAGTGTTTAACGATGTCGAACCTAGCCTTCAGTGCCATTAGTTCTTCAGGTGAATACTAGAATAATGACTGCAGCTTTCTTCATGACCAATCAAAGTATCTATTCCTAGAACAAAGCAGACCAAAAAGCCAGACACTATCAGAGGGAAAGAAAATAAAAAACAAAACCAAAAATAACCGTCATGTTGAAATGGGCTCCTGGGATCCTACAGAGGGGAAAAAAAATAAAAATCACCTGCTCCTCTATTAGAAATCTCTGTATATGTTCCTATTCCTTTTCTAATCTCAATCTTATTTGCATCTGCCTGAGAAGCTGTTATTGCTAGTTTATCATCACAGAGCACCTTTCAAATAAACAATCGGTGCAATTGTAATGGGTGAACTATAATAAAGGAGAGGAACTTTTAGCAGAGATGACTTTAAAGTTCTTCAAAATTAAACTCCACTAGCATCTACATATTTTCCTCAGAAGGAAATATTAACAGTCTAAGATAAGTCTTTTAACTTTTTCTTTATATTTACCTAGAATCACACCTTCACATTACACATATATTATGTGCAACAATGAAATACTTCTTTTCCCACTCTTAAGCAGTGTTGATTTTGACAAAATTTTATTTTTAAGTAAAAAAATATTGTACTCTATTTGACCAGCTTTATTTGTTTTTGATTGTGCAGTGAATGCCAGCAGACAGTGCTGACATAACTAAAAAACCTATATTGCAGTGGTCAAATATCTACATGCTAGCGTGTAGTTTTATGTGCATTGAAACGCTGCAAGTGAAACAGCACTTGCTGATGGAAAAGACAGAAAAGAAGACGACATTAGCAGTGAAGAGATACTGCAACTCATGAGTTGCCAGCACATTGTAACAACATGCAATGTCTTCCAGAAGTTTCTCAATGGGCATTGAAGGTGCTTGTTTACCCGGCAAAACTGAACCCTCTGGCACTGAGAAGGGAGCTCAGCTGCTCTTCGGTGTTTTCTGTGGGTGCCACTGGAGAGCAGAGTGCACAGATTCCTGCCTCCAAAGGAAGTATGTTTTGCAATTTCTCCAATAAAATACATGGAAATTTTAAGTTCATCCAGCAGGCAGAAGGGCCATTTGTGTAACTCAGCTGTGTTTAATTTGCTGGTTTTTTTCAGACTTTTCTGTAGATTTAAAAGTCACCTGGAATGGTAGAAATGGAATTGCTCTAAGTCAAACTAACACATTGAGTTCTCATATGCTCAAATCATACAGCCTAATGATTTAAGAGCCTGGGATCATGACTTGGTTTCAAGTGTTCAACTGAGAGAAAGGTTTGCAGATGAACGGTCCTCCTGAAGAGAAACAATTTCAAAGACAAGAGCCACATCCTTGTCAAACATTTGCCAATGTGATCCTGTCCATACCTTCCTTAATTACGTGTCTGAAATAGGAATGAACTACGGAGTTGAAAGCCGTTTTGTTTACAGCTGTTTGAAGCACTACATCACCTACTCACAAGTGGTGTTCAGTTTACAGACACACCAGACTTTCACCGTTGCATAATATTTTGTGGTTTTAGTGTCGCACATATGCCTTCACTAAGTGTCATGCCTGATGAACCTGCTTATAATACTACTGCAGTGGATAGCCACTTGGATATTTGTCCTCAATGTATGTACTGCTACTGATGTTGCAATATATCTGAGCAGCCAAATGTTACGGATGTTGCTGACTGAGCTAATGAAAGCATACAGGAAATAGATTAATGAGCTGTTATTCCTGCACACCTGAGGGGAAGAGCATAAGCTAGACATTTTGAACCCAGTGTGGAATGTCTTTGAAAGATCATATTCCTGCCTCTTTGGAATCTAATGTTGCTTTCTTCTTAGGAGACTATGTTGGTTATAGAGTGGTAGCTCAGGGGCTTGGAAAATATCCTGATGCCAACAATACTAGAAATAAGGAACTGAATTTCTTTACAATGTAATGACTTAGGGTTGAAGAACTATTTAACTACTGTTGAGAAAGTTTCATCTTATCACTTGAAGTTATAGATTCTGTGGAAATTTGTTTCCCCTTTGGAAGTGACCCTGGAAAAGACACTGTGGTACAGCAGATTCTATATAAAAAAGAAAATTATCAGTAAGTACATAAAGAAAATAATTTCAACACAGAAATATAAAAGGAGCTGAGTGCAAAGAGAGTGGAAAAGCTTCATGGTCCTTCCCCTTGCTTTTGCAATGCAAGGCCAGTTGAAGCTATTTAATGTCCACATGATGAGCTCAGGAAACATTCAGCCACTATTAGCCAAAAAAAAAAGGAGAACAAATTACACCTGCAGCCCTGGAAGTGGCCATGGAAGAAACTGAGAACAGGTTATGCCCTCTGGATGCTAGAGACTCCAGTGGGGCACAAGTCATAAATGTACTAGTTCTTCTCTGGCGACAGTGGGGCATCTCACACCAGTGTTCCTCACCTGAACAAAATGATCTATCCTCAAAACAGACACAGACTCAGGTCTGGGTGTAATGTGAAGGCAAAAGGGACAGCAGTCATCCTTCCTCAGCACCATCTGCCTAGTGCAGCACTTGCACTCCACCATGGGTGATGCAGCATCCTCAGCTTTTCACCCATCACTATCACAGATGCATCTGGTCCTGCACGTAGTCACAACACACAGCTTTTGCATATGATTTTCATTTCCACATGCGAGATACCCAAATAACAATATCCATACCCTTCTCATGTCAAAACCACTGGCTGTTTAATTATCACGTTACTGTTATGTTCTCTAAGTAAGAAACATTCATCATGTCATACAAGTGCTATACTACCCTGAAGCTGGTACTTATAGCAGCTCACAGCTGCTTTTCATGTATGCTAGCTCACAGATGTCATTTCTGGGATGTTCACTGTCACTTTCACAATCCTGTATGACCCCACCATGACAACTTCATGCCACTTTGTTGTGACTTCTACAGTATTGATTTGTAGCTATAATTATTATGCTTCAACATTAAGGTGCCAATACAGTACCAGGACTCCATGGATAAAAGTGACCATTTTGAGCCTTTGCAGTTTATATGTTCCTCTCTCACTCCCTGAAATTAAAGAGTGATCTTGAGTTAATTTTAATGGGGAGAAGAAGCAGATTCTCGTGTGCCTATTCCAGTGAAATGACTTCTCTGCAAACTGCAAGAATTCCTGCATGCAGATTTCTCAGAGAAGCAACACTACTCTAAAATGATGTTGTGGAAAAGAAAGTCTGTTCAAAGAATGTTCTTCTGACAAATTGACAGAAATTATGTCAAAAATGGTTCAGAAAATGATAAACAGTGTCCGGGAAATATTTCCAGAAAGGGTAGAGCTCTATGCTGCACTATTTACCATAACAAAGAATTACACTGTGTATACCAAACTCATCCTTTCTGAATCCAAAAAATTCTAAGAATCTCAAAATAGGGCTCACTGACACAAGAAAGACCCATAAAAAAAACATATTTTGGGGGGTGGAAGGGGATAAGAAGGAGGTTACAGATGAGAATGCAATTAAGTTACAACACTCGAAAGAAAACAAACATATCTCATAGTGGGTTTCCCAGCTGAGAATGATCTTGTGAAAAATCCCAAGGGAAAAATGCAGAAAACTGTGGAAGGGTCAATGTTCTTGTTGAAAAAATAAGCTGAATAATCTTAATGTAAAAGTAAAGTAGATGCCTGAAGTAGACATAGTCTACTATTTCTTATAATACAACTACTATAAACCTCCTGAATGACTGGTATAGTTTAGAGCAGGAGTACCTGTGCTTAGATCTACTGATTTATGTAAGATATCCGAATAATCAGGAAGAAGCTGCTTCGCAAACCTGAAAGACTTGAGGTGAGCATTGCCATAAGATGGTCTTCTGGAGAAAAAAATCCAGATTTTGGCTGAAGAAGTGAACATAGTCTGGGAAATTCGAAGCATCTGGAAATCCCTTGCAGTAAGGAGTACAGATATAAATACATAGTAAAATTGTCAGAATTTTGATTACCTTAGAAGAAGAAAAAAATAATTTGGACTAAGTATTTTCTCAGTGAAAGAAAATCAGGCATAAGAAAAGTTTGCTATCAAAAAACTCCCTGAATTGAACCTCAAAGAAATGAAGAGAAGAGAAGAGAAGAGAAGAGAAGAGAAGAGAAGAGAAGAGAAGAGAAGAGAAGAAAGGAGAAGAGAGGAGAGACGAGACCAAAATCATGAAGGGACTGAAGATAGTTACTCAAAACCTAGGCCTTTTTATGTCTGCTTGCTTTGTTTTATTTCTAGTTGTTTTTTAAAGGAAATAAAGACACTAAGTAGCACAGAAGAACCTTTGGTATTTCTATAGCAAATGTTATTTTCCTTCCACTGTGGAACAAAACCTGTTCCCCCACCCACCCTCTTGCCCCTAAAATGCTGCCTGACTAAAACAAAACTTAAATCAGAAAGAGATTCACATCAGAACAATAGGCCAGTGTTAAGTAATTAGTGCAAGACCCAAATCTCCAACACCTCAGGAAAATGTTATCTATTAACTGTACAGTGAATCAACGTCATTAGGGAACCAAGTAACTTTTCTGACATTTTTTTTGGTCAAAACATACAAATTACATCTTGGGTTTTGACTAAATTCCTTTTAGTGGTCCAAAACAGTTTCACATAAAAAAAAAAAAAAATGTTGCCACTATTCTTGCAAGGCAATGTCAACACTATTTTTGTTCCACAGGAACAAAGTTTAAAGATGCTGCAGTCGAATTCCAGTGTTGTTATGGGAGGCAGTTTGAAGTCTTGCCTTGTTTCTCCAAAGTCCAATCTAAAGAAAGTGATAAAGAATGTCTTGACCAAATGGCAGCAGGTGCTTGTACCTGGTTGCAAAGTTTTCATGTGAGAGAGGATAATCTTATTCTTTCAGAGAGTTTTGAAATTATTTGTAGAAAGCCAGGTATTTACACCATGGATTAGTCCTCTATCTCAAGTAGAAGTGGTGCTGAGCAAACATAGACAAAAATACTAAAAATACACAAACAAAACAAGTTTTTAGCATAAACTGTGCAAGGTTCTATAAATTACACTTACTGAAAACACTAAAAGTAGAAGAAGCTGTAAATTACAACATGATTATACTGCCATATTCCCTATGCAACCTGGTGCTATAATTTTGGAAAATCATTGCTGTTCTAGATACCATTTTGAATGTAAAAAATAATTCAGAGAGACTGTAAGTCAGTTGGAGAATTTAACCAGCAGCATCCCATATGCCAGCAGAAATGCCTCTGTCCATTTCATAACCTTTTGCAATTCAGGTGGCCACAATATCAGAGCAGTGTAAGCCTCTCCTTTAACCTGCTGAACCTCAGTATCAGGGTCAGGAGCATCATCTCCACAGGAATGGTGGGAAGTGACCTCTTCCAAGGGGTTACTCAGAATAAGGACCTATATTTACCGTATGGGGACTCAATTCCTTTACATCTAAGCTATACTGAACACTCTCTTAAAGCACAGGAACTGAGTAATATCGGTAAACAAGCCATGAAAGAAGTCAGAAGAACGCTTCCATACTATGTATACACAGGTAGGCTCTAAACGTCGAGTAAACGCGCTTGACCTTGCCCATGTCTTTCCTTCTTGCAAATAAAGGGCAAAGAACACCCGTAGGATGTTCCTTAATTGGAAATTATTCTAAGGAAAGAGAAAAAAGGTACAGCTTTTTGTTGCTGTTTTTGTTGGGTTTCTTTTTATTCTAACAAAATAAGGTGCATGAAGTAGGAGTTTGATCTCGTGGATTATATTGTGGTGTAGGAAAATCACGCCATTTCAGACCTCCTGATGTGTGTAAATATGAGTAAATCAGGTCATTAAAAGTAATTTACACAACAGCATAAATTAATTCTGAAGTTACAATAGCAATAATGATAAGTCTGAAAGACTTGGGTGAAAACTTCACAAAAACTACAATTGCTGGTTAAAAATAACAAATAAAAAGTGTGAAACCTGGCCTTTTAAAACAAATGGTCTCACACAAGCAGAGGAAACATATGGTATAGTGGATTTACATCGGAAATAATACCAAATGTTGTGCAGTGCCTTAGGTACCATAGTGCCTTAGTCTTAGTAATGCTATGGGGCTGCTACTTGCTACTTACTACTACATAACCTTTACCTGCACTGTTGAGGCAGTTTTTTCAGAGCCTCTGTGTTATTATTTTTCCTTTATTCTTCTCATACTCTTGTTCTTACATTGTTGTTTTTACAGCCGTGCACCTAGCAAGCCTAAATTGTGGTGGGGTCTCACAGGAAGAACATATCACTGGTCTAAGAATGACCGCTTTGTTCCACTTGTCTCCTTATCTTGCTTCATAGATTTTAGTTTGTTAGAGAGAACCAGAACAGTGTGCACAACCAAGTAAATAGTAGGAATTTAAGTATGCAATAAATATTAACCCATAATAGGTGTACACACAAGCTTAACAAGCAATAAATACACATCACTGCCAGCTAATTCATGTATCCCAATCAGCACTAATGCCATCATTTAATGGGAACAAATGGAGGGTGGGGGGGTGGTTAGAGGAGGTCCCAATAAAAGTGTATAGCACTAGGGGACAACAAGGTGGAAAATCATCTTCCTCACTGCCACCTGCTGCACCAGAGAAATGCCCAGAGCTCCTGTCACTGCTTCTCCCAGCTGGCCACTGGGGAGAGTTTTCCTTTTCCGTTTGGACTCTTTCTCTCCTTTGTTGTTTTACCTTTCTCCTAAATTAGCTTTTCAGAGTTAATGTATGCCATCAGCTGTGGGCTTCAGTATGAAACCTCTGTGTATGTAAGCCTGTCTCCACATCTTTTGTGCAACACAAACTTTCTACTCATCCTGTCATCCTCTGCTCTTGCCCATGCAGGCTTTCCCAGTCCCTCACACTGTTTGTGTCACCCAGCTGACCTCACCAACTAACCCAGTAAAAAAGTTCTGTCTTTTTTAAATTTTTTTTTTTTAACTTGTGTTGAAGTCCTGCTGGATTAGCCAGCTGAATCCTGTGGTCAGGTGAGAGTAGAACTTCAGTGCAAGTGACAGGGGGACAGCAGCATGGAGGAGGAGGAGGAGGCAGCATGGGATCTCTCCCTTTAGAGGTCAGCAGGTGGTAGGTCAGTTTCACTAATTCTTTGTACCGTTAACAAATGTAACCCACTTTGGGTCAATGCGGCCTGTGGTAGGGAGCAATCTAGGGAGCAGCTCAAGGACACAATATTCCAGAAAAAGGGCTTCTTTTAACAAACATGTCAGAACCTGAATGCTGCTGTTTTCTGTATTAATGTGGACTCCTGTGTGGCAGCCACGTCAGTGGAAAACTGAGCAGACACAGCAGGAGCCAGAAAGAAAATATGTTTCAGGGAAAAATGAAGTCTCTCATCAAGGCAATCATCCAAGCACTAAATAACAAGATAGCATCTGACGCAGTAATAAATTGGGATTCATTCAGAAGAGCGATAAAAGTCTCCCAGCCCTTTTAGAACACTTCCAGGCTTTCCTTTTTTTTTCATTTTTCTCTTTCATAAGACTTTCAAATAGTTTTTACCCTCATCTTAGATGGAAAGACCCTTCAGAGGGCTGCCCAATAACTTCTCTTGCTTCAGGAAATGTTGGTCAGCCTTTTCTCTCTCAGGAAAGACAGATAGTCCATTGCCCTAATTTCCCATTATCTTAACGAAGCCTTGAATATTGACAAAAGCAAGACTCACCTATTTTCACTCCAGGACGTAGAAGAAATGGAGAGACAGAACTTGAAACTTAGTTCTGTTCCCCTTTTTAATTGCTATTTATTTCATTCCTTGCTAGTTGGTGGTGCTGGCATACTTCTGTCAGTATTATTAACTCCTTGCACTTTGGTAGACTCTTACGTTCTAGGACATTTTATGAGCATATCCATTAAAAAAAAACAAAAGGCAAGCTATAAACTCCTTAAATCATGAACCAAGATGTAACCTAAGAGACAATAAAGAGTTGGAGAAAGAAGAAAAAAAAAAAAAGAAAAAAAGTGGAATTCAGGAAAGACAGTTATCAACGTAATTAGCTCGCCATTTCTAGAGGATGCTGTGGGATACAGCTGTCTGCACGGGTCAGATCATTAACCTCTTTGCTTTGCTTCCCCAGTCTACTTCATTAAAGAAATTCCAAAGGGAAAATTACACCAACAGCATTTTGTAGATATTATTAAAATATTTTTTATATCAATACCATCATAAAAGGTAATTTTTTTCAATAATATCTTGTAGTTTATTTTTCAATATATAGAAGTGTTTAGCTGATTATAATCCTTCAAAATTAACTGGAATACTGTAAGAAGACTAAATTTTGGGTTTTTCAAACTTGTCCAAGAGCAATGATTCCCCATCTTTCTAACCCACCAACTAATCCACTATGTGTCAAAGGGTTCTTTGAAAGCGGGAAATGTATTAGTTATTTCTCTGCAAGTACTACTACCTAGCTTTTAATTAACATTTAAGTTTGCTTTTAGTAACACATTGTTCATATAACCTCTGCTTCAGTATGTCTTCAAAAATATTACTCCAATAATAAAACATGCACGAAATGCAACAATTTAAACTGATATATCAAAGTTTCAAATAAAAGGATTTTCATTAAGTATTTTTGTGGCTTTATAAAAAAAGAAACTAAAAGTAATAATGATAAGCTATTTCTTTTTACCGTTTCATATGACACAGTAATGAAAATGTAAAAGATCATACAGGGAAAAATCAATTAAGAAAATAAAGGAAACCATTTCCCAAAGCTTTTGTTCTTCTCAGGATATAGCCTCAATAATGGACTAACCGATGTTTTTGCAGCATGCAAGAACGGTAAATATGCTTGGAACTCAGGAAAGTAATACACTGGTGATATTTCAGGAAAGGATTTTCAGTTTGCCTTTTCCCCCCCCACATTTTTCATAACTGAGTAGATTGGTAAAGTATGAATGGCATATAGAGGACTAAAATCCACGCGTAGGCCCTACACTTCCTTCTTCAGAGGAACTCTCAGCAATTTCGTTCAGTTATAGGGGTCATCTGGGTCCTCTGCTTTAAACAACTGAGAAGCTTATTTCTCATCAAATTAGCCACCTGTTGTGGCCTTGTCTGCTGTTGCAGTCCCCACAACTATCACTATTTCTTTGGGCAGTCTGAATCCCTAGGAAAGGGGCTTTATGTCGATTTCTATGGTAGCTGTCTCTGATTTGATTTCAGAAATAGGAACTAATTAGAGTGGAATAGAAAGAGCATTTGCCTCAAACTTGAATTAAACAAGGATCTGAGATTCACATACTCTTGATCTTCGATCTACTGTACTAAAAGGATGTAACACACAAAGGTTAGTCACATCGACCCCTGCCTTCACAACATTTAACATCTTTTCTTCTTCCTGAACAGTTTTCTCTCCCATTTAGGCTTTTGTAGAAAAGAATGAGTATCCTTGTTCAGAGTTTGGGCTCCTTGATCTTATCCCAGTCTTCAAGAGATATGACAAAAACATAATCTGCTATCAGCTATATTCCCACAATAGAAAACAGAATAACCTAGCAATCATCTGTACAAATTTCAGCTTCCACAAGAGGTGAACAAAACTATACAGCATATGTTTAATATCTTCTTTTGTAAAGAGAGGCGACCTTGAGTATTTCACTTCAGAAATATATTCCTCTACCATGTCACCGTGTTTTCGATAAAAATCCAGCAACATTCACATTTTTCAATATAGTTTGTATGCAATAATCTGAATGTTTAACTTCTGTTAATTAGTTGTGGCTCAATTTCTTACTAACACACCAGATATTTTCAGGCACTGCTCTTAGTTATGCTGTTTCAGACTTGAAGTGGGAGCTGATGCTAATTGAGCCAGTCCTATTCAGCTGGTAAAACTAATGACTAAGTCTTACTTCACTTTCTGCAACTGAAACCAAATTAAAAGAGACAAATTACTCATTTTTTTCATTTCCAAACCCAGTACAATTTGTTTCTAAAAAAAATCTTTAAAAATAAATAATAAAATAAAAATCAATATCTGGCCAAACACTTACATTGTTACATGGGCATGTATGTGAGATTTGTGTTGATCACGACACGGTATTTCTGTAACTGAGATGTTTCCTTACTTAAGGATTTTCTCTCTGCTACACATTTATAAGAGAAAACACATTTATAACAAAACTAATATGCAATCTTTAAAACAGTTCAAGAATATTATAATTCACAAGAAGTCTGTTTCTCAGCTGTGAGACAGATGTGTCCCACTGATGTCCCACTGCGTTCAGCACCCCATCTCTCAGAATGCAAAATTACTGATGGTTAGCTGACACCATTAGCGATGTACCGCCTGGTACTTTCACCCAAACAACGTACAGCCCAGCTTTGATTCGTAAGCAAGATGAGGTGCGTGCATGCTTGCTGCTTTGGACTTACATTTTCTATATTTGATTTCAAACTTTAGGAATATTTGCAAGGAAAAAAGATTCTAAGGAGACCTTTCACAATGGAGTTATAGCAAGTCTACTTACAGAAATTCCTTAACTATGAGCTGTGAGAGAACTAAAACTTGAGGTTTTCGAATGGGATTTGCATATCCTAGCCACTGGCTTCTTAACACTAGTCCACTATGACAAGAGTATCTTCATAACTTCTTTTCTTATGCCACAGTACTTGAATCTTCTTCCTTCTCCACTGCCCTACTTCTTACTCCCTCCATACACCCTTCACAATTCCCCCAGTTGTTCCCTTTCTTCTGTCTATTTTAGTTTGCTTTCAGTTCTCACACAAAGAGGTAGAGCACGTTTTCCTGGCCTGCCAAGGTTTGCATGCTGCTTGGATCGCTGGAGGGACAGGAGCTGGGACACCTTCCACCCAAGAGACACGGGTAAGCAAAGTGGAACTTCTTCTCAGCTGTCAAGAGCCAAACAAATGGCTTTAAACATTTTATATGGCTTCTGGTTGCTTCTTCTGCAAGCGTATTGCACAAACTTACTATTTCTTAAATCATCCAGCAAGTTCTCAAGTTTATTTTCTGAGGAAGGGGGAGGGGAAGTGACAGAGTATAATATAACGTGTATTCTTGTTTTCTTGGCACCAGGACAAAAAGAAGTGCTTCCCATGATTATATTAGTTTCAAACTTTTCTCAGAATTTTACTATGATGCAATGGTATTACATAATGAAAACGGTGAAAATCTCTTAGTTTTCTTAATATAGGTTTGATCTGTACAGAATCAGTAAAAATAGCATTCTGAAATTGTCAAAATATGCTCAGTCTTTGCTAATCTGAAGGTTTTTTAGTTCACTACCGCACACTATTTTTCCATAGTATAAGTGTCCAGTGTCTATACTTTTATAATTCTACTGGCCAGAAGAGCCCAGATCAGATGTGACTCTCCTCAGAGTGTTTGTCCACAAGAAGATACTTATTTTTTGTATTGTACATGTAAACTATTTCAGTTACTGGGATTTTTAGGGTGATTTTTTTTTTTTTTAAAGTTAAAAAGATGTGATTTGTCAACCTAATTCTTCTTTTGGGATGCTAATCTGCTCAAAATTAAATGCCACTGCTAATGGTTCAAAGATAGCACATCCATAACTAGAAACTAATAGCTAAAATAGAAACTCTCAAGCTTGCTGTTGATTGGAGATGTAAATCCTGGCTACGTTCCTTCGTAGGATTCATGCAGGAGCAGTGAGAGCACTGGTGCTGAAGTACCCTTTTGTTCCCATTATTGCTATTTCTCCCTGCCTTGTGTTTTTGTTAACTTTGATTTCAAACTGCTGCGGAAGTTGTCTCTAGACCTATCATCTTATATTGCCTGTCACAATATAGATTAAAAAAGGTTATTCCTGTGAGTATGACATTAGCAACCTAGGATTAAACTCTACACTTTCCCTTCCCACAATTATTTTTCCATGTAACAGATCTTGAGTCTGTCTGAAAATCTTCAGTAGAATGGATCCTAATAAAATCTTGTTCAAGTGCAACCTGTTTGGCCTTTCATGATGTTTCTTTGGAGTCACAAGCATGCATACCAAAACCATGATATAAAAAAGAGAATAAAGCTCTGCTATTACTACTCAAANCAGACAGAACCAACCCAAAAACCTTTCCTGGTATGCATCATCATTTCTTCTCCCTGATTCCCTAAAGAAACAAGTTCGTAATGAGAAGGAATGAGTGCCATTTTAATCAATGTATGTTTTTTCCACTTTCAAAAATAGGTTTATCATTTCATCCTTAGATATATGTATTCAAAATCTCATTTTCCATGCTCTCAGTTACTGTCGTACATCTCCAGGGCAACTCATTTGACAGTAATAAATTTATCTCACTCTAGAAGAGATAGAAATCTAGAAACTCAGATTAAGCTTCAGTACTTTTGAAAAGTATTTCAGTTGAATCCAGCACTTTTTTTCCTGGCAGCTGGCAAATTAGATTCTGATTTCAATAATATTCATTTGCATCTCATAGAAAATATTTTCTGTGCAGACTCAAGGAGAGACAACATTTTAGGATCACAATCTAGCAATTAAATTATAATATTGTTATCAAAGAGAAACAGTGAAATGGTAACTAAGGCAATAATCGTTTTAGGTTGATGTTAATTTTAGTGTCAATAAATAGAATTTGTTTCTAAACTTCCACATTCGCTCTTTTATAAACTGTTTTATTCCATTTTAGAACAGATGTTACACTATTTATTCTGTTATTATTTTTGGTTTGGTGTTGTTTCATTTTTTAAATTCCTTCTCCCTGCAAAACAATGGTGCCAAACAACATCTAGCTCTCAATCTGAAAATATATGACAAGCTTAAAACATGCATTGATAGGTTTGTCATCTGTGTCTGTTTAGGGAAGGAAGATAGTATCAAGCAGACAAACTGGTAAATTAATACACTTTGAACATATATAAACCCTAAAAGAAAAGCAACACCAGTGGCATCTCTAAAAGTGCGTTAATAGACTGTTCAAAAGACTTTTCATTGAAAAGGCTTCAAACAGATAAAAGACTTCTGCAACTTTTGCAATTTCATTTATAATATGACTTTTCCAATCACTAAGATGTTGAGCATTACATAAAGTTTAGATTGGAGCGTTTGTGTCTTTTGAGATCTCCCCTGCAATTTCATGCTGAACAATAACTCTTTTCGTTCAATTTCTTACAAATTCCAATTTTTTCTCTCCAACAACTGTAACTAAATCAACGTTTTCTCTGACACCAGAGCAGAAGTTAATTCAACTTCTTCACTCTTACAGGTGTCAAACCTCTGCAATATTGCATCTACCTGCAAATCACTAACAACAGAAAAAATAAAGAGACTTTGGAGAGCAAGGCCATATCCTTAATTACTACTAACGTAGCCTTTTTACAAGAAAAGAGGTAGCAGGACTTTTGACGGGTTTTGTTAAGTGACCTGCATCTGGATGAAACTGTGCTGTCTGAACTGACTGTGCTCCAGCATACAAGCTCTGCTGGATGAGACTGGTTGTTTAATACTCAGTCCACAGGCCCGACTATTAAAGATTATTTTGCAATTTTGTCAGCTGTTCTTTCGTCAGAAGTTAAGTAAAATAGAACAGAAGTAAACAGAAAATTCAAAACTAATCAAAACACAGAAATAATTATGGTAGATTTGCGCTTGAGAATCAGCACTCATACTGAATTACATCAAAATGGGTTTCACTCTTCCCAAATAAATCATGGGATTCCTCTGGATTATTATATTGGGGGTAGGGGTGTCGTTTGGATTTTTTTGCTTTGGGGTTGGGATTTTTTTATTTCAGATGGGACAGACTGATAATTCGTCTTTCCCTCTCATGTTTATTTTACTTTTCTGATTTCCAGTATCTCCTCTTCGTTCCTCACTTCCTGCTTAATTTTTCTCATTTATTTTTTCCTGAATACTTTCTCCAGCGCCATACTGCTAACTCAAGCCATTTTCCATTCCCACATTCCCAGTCAGATTACTGAGCAAGGATGCAAAGGCGCTGCCTGCCACTGAGCTGGAGACTGGATAAAGACTGAAGTTAGTGCTTGTGGACTATATTTGAACTTGAAAATTAATTGTTTGTGACCTATTCCTGCAGCCAGTTATATTGTGAATTACAACAGTTTCAGAGAGCAAAGGATAGATAGGCTTCCTGACAGCCAACTGTTTTATCCACTAATAAAACAACAGTTCTGTGCTATGCGTACAGGACGTGAGGCAGCTTTCCTTACCAATATTTACCCACTCCTCTGTCTTGCAAGTAAATTGTCATCCTGAAGAGATTCATCAAGATTGGGGAAAGCTGAGTGAAGTTAATACCTTGCTTTAAGCTACAGGAAATGAGACATTGTGCTCAACCTCAAGATTAAAAAGAATAAGTAGAATACCCTTAACTGAAGTTGGGTCAAACAGAAAATGTGTTCTCACATTTCTTCAAGCACATAGGCAGAAATAAGTGCTAATTAAGCAGTCATTATGTCACTTGCAACAACTACTTACTAATTATTTAAAAATATTTACCAAGTCAGCTAATAAAAACTTGTAGTAATGTACCGATGATCTGCATTAAAATGAGTGATATAAGCAGAGATATCAATAAACTGGCTAAGTCTGATACAGCAGCCCGTTTCTGAATGATGAGACAGCCTGTTATGTATGAAGAGAGGCAGCAGACCAGCAGGATATCCCTACTCTAAAATGGACATCTATTTGTTCTGGATTTAATTCTATGAATGAATAAAATTAGAGTTGTTCAGTCAATTAAGTATGCATTTATTACAAATTCTACCTTGTCAGTTCTGATTTAAAAGCAATGCTTATGGAGAGACTGCATTTATTAACTATTAAGTGTGGTTTGAAAGCAGTCTCTAGATGCAGTGTATAATTCAAGTTTATTACACCACAGAAGCATAAACCTGAGTGGCAACAAGAGGCATATGTAAAAGAGTCACAGCACTGATTGTCGATTATAACTCCAACAGCGAGCTTGAGACAAGATTTAGACTGGAAACTCACGGAAGAAAACCCTGTAACCCCATGGGATGGAGCACCCTGAGAACGGAGAGACAATTTTGTAAGAAATACTGGAGTCTGGAAATACAGATTTTATTCCGCATGAGAAGCCTCCCTCACATCCCCCAAAGTAGAAAGGGAGACTTGCATATGTCTTTGCCCTGATTGCCTTTCTCCTTTTTCCATGATAATCAGAAGCTGAGAAGACGGGACATTCATCTAGCATCCAGGATTTGATCCCAAACAGCTTGTATCTATAAGTACCTGAATTATCAGAGTATGTATTCAATTTCTGTCTCAGTCTTGTCTTTTCCACATGAAAGATAATATTCACTGGGTCAGAGAGAGACTGAGCCAATGACAGTCATCAATATCCCAGGCTGTTGTGCATTTTGGGTCTGAGTCACGCCTAACTCTTCTGATTTCTCCAGAAATTTTCTGTAGAGGCTAATGGACTGACTAAATTGTCTCTGGGAGTTTTCAAAGCCCAGTATTCTTTAAGTCGTTCCATACAAACTTCCCTCTTTCAACTGGATTTTATTGTGAGCATTGTCCCAGTAGTAACACAGTAATTCAGGATAGTAGACATGGGCATTTTTCTTTGCTGAGGTTTCAAAATAGACATAATTCCCTCCAACTTCAACCTCTTCCTGATATTTACACTTGTTGTAAAATGCTAGCTACATTTAAAAGAAGAATAACCCCCCCAAATCTCCTACATCTGTAGCCTAACATCACTCACCTTTTCCTCATTATTTTTGGCTGAATATTTTAATTGGAATAAAACAAGTATCACTTGTGTTTCTGTAAATTGTTTTTTCTCAAGGACTACACAACAAGAAGCTGCCTTGTGCATATAATAATATTATTTTTAATAACAATAATACCACCATAGTTTCAAATGTTCTAATAATTGGAAGAAGGATAATTTTGGCTGTCTGCCTTTTAAATGATGTCCTTCTGTGGCTGCCACAGTAGGCTTCTCTTTGTCCTGCACAAGTCTGACTTTCCAGGCTTCTGGAGCACAATTGAATATTTGTTAGTAGGTTCCAAAATTAATTAGCTTGTATTTTTACAGTGTTTTGAAAGAGAAAAGCATTACACACATATTGATGTTACAAGTAATTATGAATAAAACCCATCTTTGTTAAGAACTGATGTTAATTCCCTGATACCTGGCATGCAGCATAATTATTTCTAAAAGGCTCACGCTTTTTGTACTGTGGCGAATAAGAAATGTTACTAAAACGAGACTTTTATAGTACTGTATTGCTTAAATCCTCTGGACCTATTCTTCTAGTCAGTCACAGATGAACATCTCCTCAGACTTAATAAACGCAGGATTTTAGAAAAAAAAGGAAGCCAACAGTTAATCATAGACCAAGCTTTCTCGCTAAGCTTGACAATGAAACCGATCTCAAAGATTGCATCTATATTTTAAAAAAATACAAATCAGGGACCAATCTCTGTCCCTGAAGTCAACGGCACAGTACATTTCTTATTCATATAGCTACTGCCTATTCATTTAGCTTCCACTCAAAAAAAAAGAGCAAATCCACGAATGAAACAAACAAACTTACAAACAAACAAACAAAAAACCTAGGCAACAAATGTAGCGTAGCCTCATTCTTACTGCCCATTGAGAACAAACCTTTTTCCTGTATCTTTCTTTGGCACTATATATGAAAATAGAGGTTGGTTTGGGCCAAAACCATACCATGAAGCATATTAACTATCATACAGTATAGGATAAAATCTTGCACATTTTTCCTATTTCAGAAATTTTGACTAAGTCTATACTGATAAATAAACCAAGCCAATTAAAGGTACCAATGCCCAGTACTAAACAGTCAACAGTAGTCAAGAAATCCGTGCCAACCCTATCAGTTGTTTGAATCAACAGCCATTGATTGCAGCTAGCTAGATGTCTCTACTTGATATGACGACTAGCTCTATATAGACAGTATTTATTCTATGGTATACATTCTATAAATACTTAATGAGTAAGACGAATTTTTTACTTCACTACCTTGACCTTGCCTTGCTCTATCACAAAGCTCTGGAAATCCTGAGTAACGTTAGAACCACACTGCAAGATTTTAACAGGGAATTTTACACTGCTTTAAATTAATACAGGTACAAAACTAGGAAAATTGTGGAAACTGCAGGAACAGAAAGAGAAAGAGCAGACTTTTGTTTAGCAAAACAAAGACTGTGAAGACATATGGCTTCTGTATGTGAGAAAGAGTGTGTAAACGGGGTGAGTAAGGAAAGATAAGAACTACAAAAACATTTTGTCTTTATGTAGGTATGCATTGGAAATTTTATCTTAATTTCCATCAAAAGTCAGGCTCTAGAGGAGCCTTAGTGTGTGTAAAGGGACAACACCTTCTCTGAAACAGAACACCACCTCCCTCACAAATCCATTTTGAAGATTAAGCTGAAAAAAATTTAAAGAAATTACATGATGTGTTGTCTGCAATAGTAAGATACTTCGTTCAGTGACTGAGAAAATCCTTTATAATTCTAAATTTCTATTCTTTTTTGAAACTGCTAAATACAAAAAATTATGAACTAAAATCCTCATCATACTGAAGTACCTGTGATACAGGACAGAGGTCCCAGGAACATCAGCCCTGGAATGGGAAAATTGGGATATTCCTAGCTGTCTTACCAAGGTGAACATTACAGGAGTCCAGGCAGTACTCTTCTACTATCTTATTTTGAATGAGACAAAACATTTTAACTATGGGTTTGGGGCTGAGCTACCTGTTATTCATGGAAATTTCTTTGTTAGAATGTTTTCAATTAATTATTTCCAATATCAGTAAAGACATTCACATTTTTAAACACATGGGCAGTATTTTTCCATTTCAGATTTCTTATAATGGCAGAGAAAGACATTTTGTTCTTGTCACCAGTTGCCATCAAAACAGTCAAACTTTGAAAATATTTTCTTAGTAGTATTTTTCGTTGGTATCTATTAATATCTGTTCCATTAGCACCTGCTCTAATATCACTAATTTTAGGAAAAGAATGAAGAAGGACTACATCATGTATTAGAAGCTTTGGAGATATATATATAGTCTGTAAAAATACATACAGTAACAACTTTTATCTGCGTCACTGCTGAGTTAGCAACAGCCTTAGCTTTTAAGACCATGAATATTTAATTTCCATCATGTTCATTGTTCCATTTTCAATAATTGCTAAATTCCCATATGTGTAAAGTTGCATCAAGTGTACATTTTCATTTACAATGGCATTTAGAGATGATCTATAAGGAGTGAAATAGTTCCATATTACTTTAGTCACATTCTAAGGAAACCAATAATAGTTATAATTTCCCTTCTTCTAGATGAAAAAATAATTTTGCTAACTTAATCTTCAAAAGTTGTATTTTTTTAATATAATAGATTATCTTTAAGCTTTGTAAGTTGTTATGCAAGAATGACAGATAAATTGCAAAGTATACTTGCGTGTAAAATAAATTTCTGGGTTTTTTGGGAAAAAAGAAATAAATAATTTTGAGAAATTGCTAGTAGTTTAGGTATGTTCAAACCATTAGGACTGGTTTGAAATCATAGGAAAAAAAAAAAAAAATCCTACCACAGTCTTTTAAGAAGTCACTAGAGAATAGGGAAGCAAGAATTTAGCAGTCTGACATTTTTAGTTATGGAGAACAGGAAAGTACAAGGTATTCTGCAAATATACTTGTGCAGTTTTATTTTAAAGCCTTCAAAGGTGAAACGAACACACTGAAAGATGGAGACTTCAAATTCTATAAAATTTTTGATAGGAATATCTCTGGTTATTAACACAGGAGGTTATTCCTCCTTTTTAGGTACCCTTTGACAAATGTACCTATTGTACACTTAAAAGCAAGGGCAGGAAGCATGATGAAATTTGTCACAAGAACCAAGACAGTAACAGCAAAAAATTTAAAAGCTTACTAATTTTTATATGAATTATTTCCATTTCCTGTCTTATGAAATAAATATTATAAATGGAGACTTCAGAATTCCGTGTCCTTGCCACCCACATTACAGTATGTTCTGACATATTTGTATAGCACAATCTTTTAAGCTTTTTTTTTTGCCAAAGTATGCCTGAGACAACAGATACTAAGCCATATAACTGAAAGAAAATGCAGACTATATGCATTCACTGTACTTTTAAAAATATCCATTCCTCAAACTTTGGTTAAGTCTCATCTTCATATCTGGACTAGACATCTGGTCTCCCTTTACAGCTGGAAGGGCAATGGGTGTTCCCTGGTCATGATTCATCTCTTTTAACGTAGATGTCAAAAATATGTCAGATGAATCATGCCCTGAAGTTGTCTATTTCTATCCACTATAAAGAGAGAAGATGGCTCAACTGCAGGTGGGTAGTTAGGTGAGAGAAGCAGCATATTTCTTCTGCTCCAAAAAATCATGGAAAACCAGAGGTCAGCTGCCATTTATTAATCCACTCCACTGTTCAAGAAGCTAAACCAAGGTCTATGAAAATCTAGATAATGAATTAAAGTAGGGTTGATGTGTTAGAAGGATTTTGTTGTTTGGGTTTGTTTTTCTTCCACTAATCTATTTCTTTCTTGTAGGATCTCACAGTGATTATGTCAGGTAAAATACTATCACACCATCTTTTAAAGGCCAAATGTTAAAACATGGTATCAATGCCAATACCCAGGCATATAAATCCATTATCCAGAAGTGGTTTAAATATTTTTGTCTCTGAAAACCAGTTTAAATTCAAGCCTTTGAAAAGTTAAGCTCCATTTTGTGCTTGCTAGTAACAAATGTTCGCTTCCAGAGCATACCTGCACAAACATTTCAGTACTCCTCTATTCCACTATAAACTCAAAAGCTAGTTTAAAAACGCCCTGACTCAAGGTCATACGTGACTTTGTCCTGGAACAAGCATTCAGCAGAGTCAGGAAACAGACTCTATTGAGGAGCACCAGCTAATATGCATGGTCGTTCTTGCTGGTTCATAGTAATTGCCCCATGTGTTTAACTGCAAGAAGGACACCTCTCCACCCTGGACACCCAATTCCTTTTCTCCAGGGGACTCCGCACAGGCATAGCACACAACACTGCATTGGCAAGGAAGCACTCAAGTAATCTACAAATTAGGGTTTATTCTTGAGCAAGAACGAGTCATCTAGCCTTACCCAGTGCAGTCCCACACTACTTCTACATACAGTTATAGTCATGAGTCATCTTGCATGATTAAAACTTGCTCATGTAAAACTATTTGCAGAACAGGCCCTGAATAAAACATTTTCTCATAGACAGTATCAGATCTGACAAGTTAAAGGACTCAACTCTAGCTACAGATGGCCTTGTTTGCTATGTACTGTGATTTATCTTGATAAAGTTTTCTGAAAAGAAGTTAATTTAAAAGATTGACTTGCACGAAGCTAGGGCTTTTCATATATAAAAGAAGGGACTTTTCCCTATGCAAAAAACAACATACATATAAGAAGAATGAGTACAAGAACTTAGATTGATAGACAGGCTGGACATGGCAAAGAGAAGACAGGAGAAGAAAAAAAAAATCTTTTATTTGGTTAGAATCACATGTACTACGAGTAACACAAGATCAGATTTCTGCCTTGGCTTCCCACTGTCTCCTACAGGATGCAGTGAACTTCAGATTGTGCTGCACTGGCAATATCTTGTCTTTCCCAACAGTCTAGAAAGCAGATTGGCTATTGACAACACATTGGCAACACATTGGTAAGACATTTCCTTTTCTGTCCCCAAATACTTTTAACATCTAAGACTATTTGTGATGTACACTAGCAGCCTGAATATCTAAAATTCACTTATTAACGAGGACACTAAAAATACCGGTTAAATAATTTAAAAGTAGTATTACTGTCAAGTGTATGTTTTCAATATTTCTGGTAGAATAATCAAAATATCACACAGTTTAAAAGATTTTATAGGCTGCTTCTGAATTACAACCTTTATATTCCAAGTTCTGCTACCTAACCCTGTATCTCACATTGCAGCCTCCAACATGCTAATAGTCCCTGGAGACTAAGACATGACAATTTTGATATGTATTTGCAATTCTCCTTGATATAGGCACAACAATATTTTTCAGTTGCTTCTCAGCTGCCTGTTTTCTCATTTACAGTACCAGAATTTATGGCCACAATTGTGTCATGCACTGAAGCAACTTTATATCACTACAGCTTTGTAGAGATGTAGCTAATATGCTTAGGTAGCTGTTATAAGCACTCCCAGGTCTCTAAAAGATGACTAAGAGGTAAAAGATAAAAGAAACTCTCTCCCTTGCAGTTGGTGCAAGGACCACTTCAGAAAAAAACCCCACCATTGACAACCCCCTTCTGTCAGGCCTAACTCAGCTTCAGGGGAACGTGTACAATTCCTTAGCTGTTAATACAAAATGGATGTCACGGTTTCAGCTGGGATGGAGTTTACTTTCTTACTAGCAGCTGGTGAAGTGCTACGTTTTGGATTTGGGATGAGCTTCAGTGGGAACAATATCATGCACACTGGTGGTTTTGGTTGTTGCTAATGAATCAAGGCCTTTTCTGCTCTTCATACAGCCCTGCAAGTAAGCAGGCTGGGAGGGCACAAGAAGTTGGGAGGGGACACAGACAGGACACCTGACCCCAGCTGACCAAAGGGCTATTCTGTACCATGTGATGTCATGCTTGGTCTATAAAGCTGGGGGAAGAAGAAGGAAAAGGGAATGTTCAAAGTGATGGTGTTTTTCTTCCCAAGTAACCATTACGCATGATGGAGCCCTGTTTTCTTGGAGATGGCTGAACACCTGCCTGCCAATGGGTGGGAAGCAGTGAATGAATTCCTTCTTTTGCTTTGCTTGTGTGTGCAGCTTTTGCTTTACCTATTAAACTGTCTTTATCTCAACCCACGAGTTTTCTCACTTTTACTCTACCGCCTCTCTTCCCCATCCCAACCAGGGAAGTAAGTGAGCAGCTGCATGGTCCTAGGTGCCAGCTAGGGCTAAACTACAACAGCGGAATAACTTAAAAACTATTTGGATCTATATAAACAGCAACCCAAAATTCACAAGTATGAGAAATATACCTTTTATTTTTCCAGTCCTTTAATGCATCTGAACAGCAGTTGGGTATCTAGAAATCTTTTAACCTTGTAACTATACAATTAAGACAGAAATTAAACATCTCTGTGTGTATTTGGTATAATAAAAACAACATATGTATTATTTTTACATCTATTCACAAATAATCTCTACTAAATCAGTTTTGTCTTTTAGTCCCTTTCATTTTTCATCCCCCTCCAAATGCTTCCTAACTCCTCCCTGCCACCAAAAATCCCAAGCAAAAAACAGAAGTCATGCTTAGAAACCCTATGCAATTAAAAAAAATATGGTAAGCATGGGACCCATCTTCTCTAGCACAAACTGTCTACACCTACAAGCCAAACAGGAGGGAGAGGTTGGATGAATTGCACTGTGGAAACACCTAAATCAGGACAGTATGCACCATCCTCTGAAAGTACCCCTTACTTTTCACTAGTGACTGAGCTTTATATCTTTTTGATATTTGGGTGAGGTAAATTATATCCTAAAATCCTAATGACCAATAAAGCTTGAAGTTTGACTAAAATATGGGCAGGTTTTGTTTTTTTTTTTTTAATCTGGAACTAAAAAAAAAAGAAAATTGTGAATCAGAAACTGGAGAATTCATGATTCATACAAAATTTTGTGGAGATAATACTTTAAACCCATGAAATCCACACTGGAAAATTTCAGTGTAGTTCCAGTAGGTTATGCTACTATATTGGAAGACTGCAATGAAAAAAAAAAAGTCAAATCTTGCTTATTATTAGTCTTGTTTTACTGTCACCATGAGTCTAGATTTACAGGGAGGAAATTAACTCACTGCAAGTCTACAATCACTAACAATTCTTGTTGCAATGTAAGAGTACAATAGCAATAATAATTTCAGTGGAAGCCTATAAAGAGTCCTCTGTCATGAAATTAAATGCCAGTGTAATGTACTTTATTGTTAAAAAATGCAAAGGATATTAAAACAAATAAAATCCATATAAAACTTATAATTGGGATTCACAGGTAAATTTGCATATATAATCCATCCTTATTCTTCTGGTTATACACCACAAAGCATAGATTTACCATAATCTTGAGGAATATACATACCCAAACTGAACAGGAACCTTCTACCTCACCCCTTTGACTGGGTGTTGCACCCTTGTATATCGTATGTTTGATATAGCCCATATGTGGTTTAGCTGTGAAATTTGTTAGATCAACAAAGTGGGAAAGACTTCAATGTTAACTGAAAATTGAGAAGACTTTTTCTAGTACATGACTGAATATAAATGCAAACAGCTTTCAAAAATTAATTTCTCAGCAAAAACATTTTAAAAAGATCATCACCTGTTTGTGTTTGAGTGAAATGCCCTTACCATTTCAGTCTACAACTTGACGCCAGATTTTGGTGGCTGCTGCCCAAGCAAGTTTTCCTCTCTTGACTCTCAAGTTCAGCAAATATTAACTGGGTCAACAACGACAGCCCACATGTTTCCATACCAGACAGAAAAGGTTCTTGAAGGAAGCATAAAAAAGGTGAGGCTTACAGCTATGTGATGTTAATTTTCAGCAGGTGTTGAACAGCTAGCATAAACATCTTTTAAACTGCTCTGATTTACATCAAGGCCACACCAACAGCACTATAAGAATCAGGAGGTTGCATATGGCTTTTAAATTGTGATCTCTCCATCTCCAGAACTAAATGACTCCCTTTGAAACAGATAAAAATGTGATAATCTTCTTTAATTCCCTGCAAAAGGTTCAGTACCTGAATACCTCTGATACTCTCAGCCATGTTTCTGGTGTATGTTTACCTTGAATATGTACTTACACCAATGTAGTAATTTTCTATGATTTCTGCTGACATGAAAGGCCAATTAGGACATGTATAATGAGCTTGATTAGGAGAAAAGTCTGAACATACCTTTCCTTAAACAATTTTCTTGGTCCTGCTAAACTGGTTACTTAGAACTCAGTTAGTGGTCCCAAGATCTAAAGAAAGTTCAGAAAAGTGACAGCGCCTCTGTGACACCACAAAGCAATCCGTAATGGCACGGTAACTTGATCTTAAAGAGAAAAGTATTTAAAAAAGGATAATGAAAGACCAATTTAGAAAAAACACTAATGCATTCAAATGGATATGCTCAGACATATTACTTCTTATCCTTCTGTTTAAATGAGATTTAAATTTAAAAAAGTGAAAGGGTTTTTTTAATTTTATAATATTTCCTACAATACACTGTGTGATAATCAGGGAAACAGTAAGTGCACACAAGGAGATGAATCAAAAATAAAATAATCCTCTTTCCTTCAACTTAGTGGAATCATAGTATAATTAATGTAAAAGCAGGTGTAAATAAGATTCTGTAAGCAAGTGCCTACAGACTTGCATTCGCTTTCCTAGCACAAAACGGTCTGAAAACAGGAGCAGCTTCGTTACAATCGGGTGCTGAAAACTGAATGTGGAACTTGGCAGGTCTTGGGAACTCAGCAGCATCCTGCAGAAGTTCCCATTCTACAGCAAATGAGGAATGAAGGGGTGGGGTGGTGGTGGTATTTATTTCATACAAATAAAATGCAAGAGGCTTAACAGCAAATGTTATAATGCTAACATGGAATGCTGAATACCTAATGACGCTGAAGAGGATTTCTATCTATTTTTAAAAGGTGGTTTATTCTGTTGCTGAAGAGAAACTTATTTTTAGAGATAGTGTTGATGAATGCAGACAGATTGGCAAAGCAAGACAAGACAGACACCCACGGTCCCATTCTGATCATTATGACCAATTGTTTTTTGTGTTGCCACATGTGGGTAATTTCATCTTTTTTATAATATTGTTTCTTTTCCTTCCAGTTGCTTAAGCTACAAGTTTCTTAAGG
The DNA here is from genome assembly GCA_013397275.1 of Burhinus bistriatus. NCBI lineage: Eukaryota > Metazoa > Chordata > Aves > Charadriiformes > Burhinidae > Burhinus > Burhinus bistriatus. The sequence continues at coordinate 701,752 of VYXH01011211.1, read as the reverse complement.
CCATGCCAGTCCCTTAAGACACGCTTGAATTGTATTTACCACAGTGAGTCTTTCCCATTTTATTGTGTAACGCTACTGAAATATATGGCTGGTATTTCTGTCCTGGAGACTCATTTGAAGGTATAGCAATGTCATAGCTTCCTAAGTCTCTTATTTCAGAATACCAATGTATTCTTATTTCTCTCGAGAGTTGGCAAAAACACTCACAATAATTATCTCTTTGGAAGTGCCTCTCTAGTCACAAATTGTCTACTAATAAGTATAGTTATTTAAAACCACAAATAAACGAAATCGTTCATTGAAATGTAATGTAATTTCACATTTATGTATTGTTCATGAATGACTTGCTGCGACTGCATAGCTGCCTCTCATATTAACATATCTCAAATCTATGTAATGTTCTTCACCTACAACATATCCTAATTTGCTGCTAAGGACACATGACCATGAAAATACATACTCATGATACATGGTAAAATTAAACAGTTTGAAGAGAAGTTTGCATTAGGGATAAAAGAAGAAAATTCCAAACTCAAATTCTAAGTTTCCTGATGAAATAAATTCATGAATTAATGATGAAATGAATAAATTTTAACTATTTAGAAACAGTAAAGAAAGTAATTTAACAAATGTGTAAATCCCAACTGATAGACAGCAAGGGTGACAGGTAGTATTGTAACAGTGATGCCAACTGATGCCAACTTTTTCAAAACTACTCTGGGGCTTACAGTAGGACACATTAATAATGTTTATCTATAGACAGAAAGGATTTTGTGATCTACTTTAAACATAAAAGTTTACTTCTAATATTTGTATTCTTGAAATCTGATGTTGATCTTCATGCTCACAGTTTCATTTTCAATCTCTTGACGTAAGGACAGACACAGTCGCATACTGGACTTGCAAAAAAACCTCATTCATCTTTCTTACAAAATGGAATGTTTCTCTTTCTCCCTTTGGTTCCCGAATTGCTACTATTCAACACGACACAGCGGCTTGTCTTCTCAAGTACATGCACTGTCATAAGTAAATATTCAGCAGTTACACAAGGGTCCTTTACCTTTCACTTTGTTACCTGATCATTGCCACCAAGAGCCAAAGTGATAAGGTGATACGAGAAGCCTGGCTTGTAAAGGTTTGTGGTATGAAATGAAACAAGGAAAAACAAACAGAAGAGAGAAAAAGTCTTTCCTCTGCTGTATAGTTTATTAGTGTGTTTATTTAATTTGCATGTTATTTTCCTCAAAATTATCACAAAAGATTCCCTAAACTTAAGCTACTTAATGTTGAACACTTCTACAAAGAAGCTGCTAGTAACATGTACAGAGGAAGAAGTGTGGGAGTTTGACAGACACCAGAATAATCTCCAATACATTAAGCTGAATGCTTTCATTAAAAAGGTCACATTCTATTCAATTTTATGTAAGAGAGATGTGGATTCAGAAGAAACCACTTTTATCCCTCTATAGGAAAGAATCTTGAAGACATGACTTGAAACTTCTGCTGCAAACCTTATTCCTAAATCCAGATCAAATTCTATCGTACATGGCATGGAAAAATCCATTACTGGTAGGTGAAAAATAGGGAAGGAGCTTGCCTTGAATTAATAAATTAATTAAAGACCTAATTATGCAGCAATTTCCTGTGGTGTTCTTCCTGCCTGAGCTGGGATGTTTTTTCTGACTGGGACAGAGAAGACTGAGAGGGGATCTTATCAATGCTTATAAATATCTGAAGGGTGGGTGTCAAGAGGATGGGGCCTGACTCTTTTCAGTGGTGCCCAGCGACAGGACAAGGGGCAACAGGTACGATTTGGAACACAGGAAATTCCATTTCAACATGAGGAAAAAATTCTTTACTTTGAGGGTGACAGAGCACTGGAACAGGCTGCCGAGAGAGGTTGTGGGGTCTCCTTCTCTAGAGATATTAAAAACCTGTCTGGATGCGATCTTGTCCAACGTGCTGTAGGTGAACCTGCTCTGGCAGGGGGTTTGGACAAGATGATCTCCAAAGGTCCCTTCCAACCCCTACCATTCTATGATTCTGTGACAGGACTGTAGCATTCAGTAAGCTTGATCCAATCCTGTCCTCCATGTTTGTAAAACAAATATATCAGGACTATGCTTACACATTTGTCTCCCAAATATTTCCTCAAAGACACAAAGGAATAAAAAGAAAATCTTCACAGCAAGCTGCATATTCAATTGGCTGGACTGGTGGAGTATTGTCTTTGGTTCACAGCCTAACCCAGGCAGTGATGAAGAGGTATTTGCCACAGGCTGAATCAATCTGTTTCACCAGCCACAGGAGTTATTAGGAGTGGTCTGGTCTTGGACAAATCAAGCTAATCCCTTTTCTGTTAGAAAGTCAGCACCTCTATTCCAACAAGGTCTGTTATCCTAACAGAAAAACATTAGGGGAAGGCTTGACGCTTACAATCCGATCTAGATCAATTACTGTAAGGCTTTGAGTCTTTCTACTCAAACCTCTATAAGATCACTTGCAATTGTTTAAGTACGGTCATCCATAGTGTTTCATCCAGTTCCCAGGCCTATGTGCTAAATGTATCCTTTTCTGATCACCAGCTAAAATTGATCAGACTGTCAGTATTAAATATTTCTTAAAGAATGTCTTTGGACCAAAGCCTCCACCTAGATAAGTCGTTACACAGCTTCTTCGCTAAACGTGGCATCAAATGTTTTACAGGTAGGTAAGAGGCAGATGCTGTTGTCTTCTAAACATTTCTTCTCCTTACAATGAGGCAAAACTTCTATCACCTGTAATCCACCTAATCCTATTTCTTTCTTCTGCATGACATAATCCCTTAAAGACACTACTGATTTTTTTGAAAGAAAAACATACTCTCAAACACAGGAAAAGTTTGTACAATGTCGAAATTTTTGAAGGGAATTATCCTCCTTTCCCATGTAACAAATCATTTGAGAGGTCATTTAATAGTAAATGTGGTAATGATGGAGTTTCTCAAAGAATTCACTATCCTTCAACTACAAATATATGTAAAAAAACCAGAGATATGAAGATGGAACATGAAGGATAGCACCTCACAAATACACCTTTTAAAGACTGGTAGCAAACCCTGCCTCTCCAAGACCCTGTTTATATTCTTTGTAAAAGTTAAGGCTACATAGTTATTTCTTTGTCTTCTGTTTGTTTAGCAGGTATTATATGACATGAACTAGCTGGTCCCTAAAAATAAAAACGTCATACCAAAAAAGCATTGCATAAGAACTGTAAAGGAGTGATTATGAGTATTTGCAGAGTTGGAAAAACAATGCTTGAGCCTACTGAACTTCTGAAAGGACCTGTATAAACAAAATTCAGCACAACCTTGCCTGTTGCTCTGTTTGGAACACAAAATCTCCTAGTGATACCATCACAAATATATATTATCTGATACTACAATGCAAGCTTCACCAAAAGTAGTGTTAGCATGTCAATTTATTGCCACTCACATGTCAGCTGCTAGGATAGAAGAGTATGTCTTCTGCCCTGGAGTTCAAAATGTCCTGAATTCCTGACTGCTCAGAGGAACTATTAATCTCTTTTGCCTTTTTTTTTTTTTTTTTTCTTTTCTCTTTCTTTCTGCCTGGATCTGATAGCATGGTAGGAGGAGATGTAGAAACTTAAATCTATCTATTCAGCATTCCTTGTACCAACATGACTAGTTTTTCATATCAAACTGTGTAAGCAATATTTTTGTGCCTCAGAAGTTCCATGAGAACTGGCTGATGATGTTGTTGATTAGAGAATGAGTTTTGTGGATTTATATTTATCTTCCTTATTTAATCTTGCATGCTTCAAGAAAATGACAGAAACATATGAATTTAGTAATTTCTACTAAATAAAATCTAACAACACCCCCTAAAGACTAATGCAGCTATCTATAAAACTCCCTAAAATCTAGCTAAAATGTAAACCTAATAATTTTTACAAACCTCAAAATACAAGACCTTTTCAACATCTTTTAGGAAGTCAAAGAATCCAGTGATTATGCTCTAGTCTTACATCTCAAGTATTACTTTAGTCTCCCCATGGGGCTGTTCTGCTCTATATGTTACCAAGGCAGTTTCCAGTAGCTGCTAACTCTCCACGCCAGCCAGTGTAAGACTATTCCACTTGCTGCTCATTTCCTCTACTTACGCCAGGATGCAGGAGCAGAGAGCTTAACATTTGAAGAGAAGCAGAGGCTGATTCCATTGCCAACAAGAAATTAAATGAAATCTGAACAGGCTAAATCCTGCTACTAGCAGCAGACGCATTTCCCATGTTGTTCAATGGAACTGTGAATATCTGTACTTTGTCTAGTACTTGCATTCATTATGTTTGTAATCATAACTATATATGCTGTAAATCTAAGCATATGTGTAGAGATGTTTACTGGGAACTCAGAGACAGAATGCATGAGTGTACATGTCTATCATACATTTCAGTTTGCAGATTTAACTTTTTACTCAGTACTCAGAGAGAAGTGTAAAATAAATTTTATTCTAATCCTGTGAAAACAAGTTCCACTGAAAAATAATTAAGTTGTACCAACATAAAATTGGCATGAAAGATTAATCAAAAGCCAGTAATTTCTAATGTATTTTTCCATTGTTCCTACTTCCTCTTTTGCATCTACATAATTGCTGACAGTTTGCTATTCACCATAATAGATATGTCAGTGTCCTTATTTCCTCTTTTTTTAAACCAGTAATTTGAGAACAGGTAGGTCTAGAAGAATCTGTGCCTTAAATTTACACTGTATACATCTCTGAAAAAAATCCACTTGGGATGAAATAAAGAAGCACTGAAAGAAGGTAATGAAGGCAATGGAAAAAATCATACTTGTTTTCTGCATCAAAATGACTATGTTTAGAACATATGCAAAACACTTTTTTTCTTTTAAAACAGAGGTTTACTCAGCTGAAAATGACATGACTAGCTTTGTTTTGTCCACCAAAATCATTTACAGCAATATTATTTTAATTCTGAACATATCTTTAAGTCTAAAAAAAAAAAGGGCTAAGATTTTTGAATACCATGTAGAATCTAAATAGGAAGAGTTCAGATGGATGTATTGTTCATTTATGACTTTCTACAGCCAGATTCTTCACAGTAATCATACATCCAAATGGTTGAAGGGAAAATTAGTTAATCCCTTACTCATCCTTTTAAAACAAATATGTTCCTTATTATGTCTTTCATTTCACATTTTGAACTGCCTTTAAAAGAAACACAAGTTTAGTTCAGTATGCTGGGACTACACTTTCCTCAGAAACTCGATCTCCTAACTACACTCTTCAGTTATTAGGAATCATAGTGACAGGTCACAGTTTTATAGCCATTCTGCTCAAAGCTGACAAAGCCAGAATGAAACATTTTATGTACCTTCCTGTGACTTACAAGCATACTGTGAAAAAGTAATATCAAGTTCATAGATTAATATTTATCCATATATCACTCCTGGGACCATAACACTTCAGTTTTAGGCAACATATTATAGGAAGAAAATGAATACTGTATTCCATCTATTTTATGATCGTTTTACATATATCTTGACAGATAATCAGGATGATTATTTTAATTTACACTGAATATGCAAATAGATCTGGCAATAATTACATTTGAAGTACTCTGTGTTGTAATTAGAGCAGGGTGAAAACCACAACAAATTTGCTTTAATTATTTCCTCAAACTTAAAAATAAATGGGCCATATTCTGCACTCCTCCTTCACGCTGAATTGTATTTGCACCTTGCAATTCACAGTTCCCCTTGGGTAACAGGCAGCAATAACTACAGCAAGCAGGTCAGAGCACTTAAAATGTGTTCCTCCAAGATATAAAAACTGGTTTCCACCATCTTTGGATTTAGGGAAGGAGATAGAGGATAGGAAAGAAAGGTGTCCCAGCTCCTTTCCTTCTTTTTTTTTTATTTGTCCTTACAGTTGGTGACATATGATAGAGAACGGAGCTATCAAGGCCTTGGTTGCTCCTTACTATTTTCCTCCAACTACTTGCCTACAGAAGAAAAGCAGCGCCGCAGAAGCAGCGGCTTTTCTTTTTCCAGGATTCTACTGGGAGTAATGAAAGAGATCACGATGGGAAGAAACAGAGTTCCACACAGATCATTTACTACCTTTGCCAATCCTCATCATTTCCAGCTTAGTGTATATCTGCTCTGAAAATGTCTACGCTGAAATGAATGGAATTATTAATGGCATAAGGTAATAAGCAGAGTTGTTATAAGATGATCAGTACTAAGTTGCTGCCTTCCTCCCCAAATTTGTCTTCACCCAGTGAAACCATGACCTCTTGTCTCAGTCAGCAGAAAGAGCACCTGAGCACTCCTCACCACTTCACTACAAAGTTCACAGAAGGTAGGTTAAGCTATGTTGGCTGATTTTGCACAGAAACATATCAAGAACACTAATAAGATGCATTATGCTGGCTGTGCTGTGAAGATACTAATCACCCCCAGGAGAGTACAAACACTGTAAATCTCCATTGCTGTTTGTGCAATAATCGTTAGACAATGGCTTAAGGGAACGGTTGCAGACTCTGGCCCTGTTGTTATTATTTGTGAAACTGAAATTCACTTAAAATCATTCTCCAGCAGAGTTAGCTTGCTGGAATTATACAGGAAATAGAGACTCTCTTGACCTGAAAAAAGATTTTGTCCCCTTCTATAGAAATGTCGTGTGTGCTTCGATGAAACATAGCTTATCTCACCCTACACAGCTGGAGCTGTGAACATAATGACTGAGAGGCTGTGAATTCCTTAATCACACTGATGAGCAGGTACTTGGGCTCTGCACTGGGACACGGATCAAAATTGCAGATAAGTTAGGCCCGATCTTGCTAATCGGTATGCCTGCAAGGAACCTTCTTCCCAAAGTCGCAATCAAGCTCAGGAAGATAAAATAATAGGGCCAAGCGTGGAACTTCTCAAATACTGAATGTGTGTACAGTGCAATCTGATCACAGATGTTTCACGTGCAGTTAAAAAAAAAAAATTAAAAATTTGTATTTGCTGAACACTGTTTTTGCTGTGAATTGTTCATCCAGACAGTTGTCTATGTGGTCCTCACAGTAATCCAGAGAAATAAAATGTCCCTTCGCTAAACTGTAGTTGAACTAGCAACCAGCAGTGTCCTGGGACAGCTCCTCTCTCTGCATATTGCCGGGGCAGGTTCCCTGAAGAAGCTTGCTTTCAGGAGCTATCTTAAATGCTGAGGTAATTAACTATTGCAGCAGCTAGTGTGTGACTCAAAACCTCGACTGTATAGAAAGGAAATTAAAAAAAAACCAAAGCAAAATAATTGAAAGCAAACACCCACAAATTAAGTCTTTTTTTTAAAAAAAAAGGCATCTTGCTCTGAAAAGGGAGAGAGAATTTAACTGAATTTTGAGTATTCAAAAATATAGAGAATTACAGTAACATATAGACAGATTAGAAAAGAAAAGCATGTTAATCTCTGTTAGCATTTAGAACCTACCCAAACCTATGGATTTATGCCCATTATTAATAGTTATATTCCTTAAACTCTGGTTTCACAGAAATTTTACCTTCTTCTTCTAAAGATTATACAACCAAAGCAGAATACTTACGTGATAAATTACTTCCTATTAAAAGTATATTCATAAAAATATAAACTAATCCAAGTTATATATTCATAAGTCCACATATTCGCTTTCTAAACAAATCTTTGTATCCACATCTAAATGAAACAAGAACAACTATGTAACACAGACTACAAAAAACCATAATATTTTTTCTGGTTTGGGGACTCTTTTGTCATTTAGGACTCTAGTTCTAAATCTGTTTGATGAATCTGAAGCAGAAAGTGACCGTTGTGTTATCTATTTATCTTCACTTTGACACAGATTCTTAAACTTCATATAACTACTTGTATTTATTATGATCTATGTACTATCTATATAGCTCTCATAGAAATGCCCTCACCACAGAAGGCTACTCTGTTGGTGGCAGGTTGTCTCAGGTTTCCACCTGCTATACTGTATTAAAATAGATAAGAGAGTATTAAATACATCAGCAACACTACTTAGTGTAATTGCCGTGGAGATGTTATTCCATCATTACTGAGATATACCACAGTGCAGAAGACAACCCCAGGATGCAGTGTATGCCAGAAAACTGGTTTTGACATATTCTGCAACTGAAGCTAAGCCTAGCAAAAACTAAACTGCAAACAACAATAAGAACAGTAAGAACAAGTGCCCCCTGAACCACTTTGCATAAACTTGAATTAATTCCATATGTTGGTTGAATTTTGTGGTTGGTTTCATCCCAGAGACTGTGACTATAAAAGGGAAGTATTCTTCAAAATACTTCAACAGAAGTATTCTTCTTTAAAAACAGACACAGTTTTTTGAACTTTTTCATAAAATCCCTAAAAAAGGTGTTTTAAATCTCCAAATTTTTTTCCGTTTTTTTTTTTTGTTGGTTGTTGGTTTGGTTTTGTTTTTGTTTTTAATTCTATTAGGCTCCCCAAATTAAAGAATCCATTATTCACACAGCCTCATTTTCATGTTTCATACAAATTCCTTTCTACAAAATGAAGTTATGAAATCCACATACATATTTATGCATACATACACACACAATAAAGATCCAATCATCAAATTTTGATCTTTGTCAAAGCAATACAAACGCTGAGTAACTCTCAAACAGCAAAGATTATTTAGTTAAATAATACAGAAAAGTTTAAAAGAAAAATCAGGCGTCTGTATTAAAAGGACCATCTTTTTTGTGGGGTAAAAAGTAGAAAATTCACCACCACAAAAAGCATACCTAACATTTTCCCATTGCAATAATGGGAAGCAATATCTGTATTACAAAGGTCCACATTTCAAAAAACAAAGGTAAATAAGTTGAGTAGACATAATTTAGTAAACCAAAAGCTTGGGCCAGAATCAGGAACAAAAAAAATTCTCATCCCTTAATGCAATGTCCTTCCTTTTCCACTCAAGTAGAAATTAAAGAAAAACAAACAAATAAAAAAGACACAAGATTCTGACATACAATAACTATCAAGTTTGTGCTTAAGTCCTTTTCTAAATCAGGGCTTAGGTAAGCAATTTAAGCACAATAAATGTGATTTTTCACCCCTAAGATGCCCTTTTTCCCTTGGGATCTGAAATACATACAGAAACCCATTCTAAACCTCCCTACAGACAAACGAGTGGGAGGATGTTTGGTGCGATGATAAAGGAGAATAAAAAGAAAAACAACTTTGTGAGAGAAGTCAGTGCTGGTAATAAGGCCACTTATCAAAGGAACCAAATCGCTGAACAAAATTTGAAAACCAGCAATCGGGACACAGAGTATAGGCAAAGGATGTGTGGTCTGACAAAATAATCAGAGACTCACATTGTTTTCTAAAAATGCAGGATTTTTACTATGTTTTTCAATGTAATCAGTTCTAGATTTTTTCCTGCATTTACCATGCATAGCACTGTCTGGTAGAGAAATATTACTGTATTCAAGAACCACATGTACATCTGGATTTCTTTTACTGCAGTTTTCAGAACCTCTTAGAAGGGTAATTTTGGTTTATTGCTAATTCTTGTTACTACTTTCAGCACTGAAAAACTCTTAATAAATAGAATATCTTTCTAATGTTTTTTCTACACTATAATTAAGCTAAATGCATAACATGACTATACAGTGAAGCAGAAGGTGCATGGTGTTGCTTAAATTTCCAAAAGCATGTCTTACCTACCACATATAAAGACACACATGGCAATAAACAGGAATGATCGTGTAGCGATAGACAATCGGAGCATTTGGAGCCCTGCATATCTTTAAAGTAAAAGGTATGTCACAATCCTCGTTTTCAGCAATAGTATATCATAAATTAGACATGGCATCATGTAACTGCAGTTGATTCAATAAGAGCATAATACGTGCCTCCTTAATGACACGCATGATGCAAGACATTTAAACACTTTTTGTTGTCTACTAAAATCAATTTTCTCCATGTCATTCAACAGGGCTGAAAGACTCTGAGATACATTCCTCTGTGATGTTTAGGAAAACTTGACTCACAGCTTTGTGCGAGACTTTCAGCTGTATTTTCTGGGATTTTTTTTTTTTTTACTATAGCATAATACACCTTTCCAACTGCATTAGTCCTAGTCAAAAATTAAAAAATAAAATTAAGACATGAAATGGCTGGTCAAAAAGGGGAAAATGGCTTTATAAATATGTGACAGTATGCATAGATTTAATCAAAGTAAATGTTATATGCAAATAACAATACACACTAAAAATAGGCATGTGGTCATGGCAGTTCACATACTTCATTATCTTTGCCTTTTCATCTATCCATTAGCTTTTTTTCCTTAATTCTACAGTATCTATTCTAGATACCTTGCCTTATTTTCCCCTGCCTGTATTGTTTATAATAATGTCACATACGTTTTTGTCTCTGCCTCTAGTCTGCATTGTTTTAAATGATGTACTGTTTAAAACAAAAATGCAAACACGAAGATAAACTTGAAACTATCAACATGTTTTCAGGAAGAACACATTACAGTCTACAGAATTTCAGAAGCGAATGGAACATAACATCACTGGAAGAGATAACAGGCAAAGGGATTCTTTTCATTAAAAATTTCTCCATAAAAAATATACTTAAGAAATCTAAATAGTGACAAAGAAGTACTCAGGATTCATACAAAACAAAATGAAAATTATCTTCTATGATAAATCAATAATAGTAAGAAACAATTAAGTTGTATTTTTAATATTTGAGCAGAATGATTCTTTTTTAGTGCTACTTTTTGAATTTTGATACGTGTATCATCTGGCAACAACACACCGAAAGAAGTTTGCATAGAATATTGCGCAAAGCACTGCTAGTCAACAGTAAGATCTTCAGAAGCAGGATACATATCTGTTTTTTCCATAAGTTGATTTACTAGTAGTGTAGTTATATTCTCACCTAGCACCCCAATAGATTGAAAGAACAACTATAATTATGGTCTGCATTTACAACTAACAATGCCTAAGAATACTCTTTTGTTTCTGTGTGTTAAACTTCCATTTTGTCTCCTTACCACAGCAGTGTGTAGGTGTTGCAAAGGTGGGAATAATTTTCACAAATTTTTGTTGCATATGTTTATCAATGTTTCAAAAGGTTACCTTGCAAGTTATGCATGCTCATTCATGTCACAGCCATGCATTATTTATGAAATGTCTGTCTAATGATAGATTATTTATACTCTGATATTTACAGCACATCCTGATCTGAAAGTCTGTATGAAATTGCCCAAGAAACAGCAGAAATAGCAACACTTAACATGAAAGCCTGTTATTAAAAATGGATGGCAAACAAGGCTTATAGTATTAAGTGTAAAAAAAAATTAAATAGGTATTTTCTCCTACTGCCTTGCAAATAGAAATCTGACTTTAAGGTTCACCATTCAGGGTTGAATACATATTTTTCTGGCTCCACATGGGCATAGGAGTTTTTGAAATATTTCTGTCTGAACAATAAGCTATTGCTGAGCTGCAGTGTCCTGTGGATACTTATGCTTCCTCGTACGGTTTAAAGGTTAAGATTTAAATAAATGTGAACTTCTGAAATTTATCCCCATGAAATAATTATTTCCTTTACCATTCAAAAGATATTTTTCTTGGTAAGATTAAATAAAAGCTTATTTTTATCTGTTTTAAAGACCTTTTTGGTGAAATCTTAAGTCGTCAAGGCAAAGTTTTCCAGTGCCACCATTCACATGATTCATACACAAACAAAGAGTGGGCTTGGACAGACTCGCATAGTTCAAAAGAAGGGAAGAGCGTAAGCCCCAGCCCATGATGGGTTGGGAGTCAGCAGGGTTGAGTATGCTTCTTTATCAGCAGGTAACCAATTAAGCTCTTCCTAAGTAAGAATAGTGGGTGTGGTCACTGAACAACAGCTGGACTGACAGCCAGCTGTGCAGGTGGGAAGCACGTGGGTCACAGAAGGCGGCATTTGTAATCCTGCCCTTCACTGCCCGTGTACACACCCAGCCCCTATGCAAAGGTGAAAAAGGCATCATACATACGGAAGGGTACGCTGAATAGTATGAAATAGATGTCAAAAAAAAGAAGATACTTTCAGAATTCAAGGAAAGGAAGAAAAAGGAAAGTTAGTATTCCAGGGACAGGCCTTCTAATAGGTCCATCATGATAGGATTTCTCGACATTGAGTTTCTGAAAGAGTAACATGTATGCATTTTCAGCTCGAGCCTTGACAGCCTTTAGCAAATAAAAGGCTCTGGTCTTCCATCTATTTATTTCACTGATCTATCCCATCTATCTGTCTCTCTGACTCCTACAAAAGGAGTGTGGAGCATTCACACAACGAAAGATTGTAGCTGGATATATGAGGTAGAGAGAAAGAAAACATAAGTCCTGCAAATTTATAAGTCCAATGAAGCAGCTAGAAGAAAAAAAAAAAAAAAAAGAATCCCAGTGACAAGACAGCTTATTTCTTTTTGTGATGTTTTAAAAGATTACTTGGCATTCAGAAAGAATGAATAAATCCAATTGGGGAAAATGTACAAGCAGACAATAAAAGAGTATTTGAGGCACAAAATGGTAAGAAGTAACAGTAACGCTAGGGATAAAATTTGAAAAGAACACGGAAATAAACCCTTTTCTACAACCTGGTTCTGTTTCAACCAATTTGGCAACGATAACTGGAGAAGATGTAGATAGAGTAGAAACCATAAAGCTTCTGAAAACACAACTGACATCATAACTGAGAAACACAAAATTTCTGTTTAGCTGAAGTTGCATGAACAATATTGTATCCTCATTATTGCTCTGTGGATGACACATAGCGACAGCTGTATTGACACAGCTTTGCAAACGGCCAGTGCTATTTCAGAAGTCACAGGAACTTAGCACAACCTTACCGCTCTGCTAAATAGGGATGGGCTTGAGGCCTATTGACAATTTTCTCATGACATTGGTGACATTGGCCACTCACTCCAAGAGAGAGCCTGGAAAGCTTAGGTTTAACCAAGGTATACAGGACTTTTTCTTTTTTTTTTTTCTTTTAAAGTTTTGACAGCTTCATTGAAATCTCAGTTTGAAAAATATTCATTCACAGCAGGAACCAAAAGCTAAAAAAATTGTCTCACTTCTTTTCTATATAAATAATAGCAGTGTTAATGGATTTGGGAAAGAAATTCTTCATAATAAGGAATAATAACTCAAGTTTTGCAGGGCATTGTACATCTTCAAAATGTTTTACAAGCATTAAACATTCTTCAAAGTCCCCTTGCAAGATAGGTGTACATGATGTCTCACTTCAAGGATGGTAGAAAATTGAATTAAGGAATTTTGTTAATTACTCAGCCCTATAACAATAACTACCCCAAGAGCAAGAATGAAGATCATCCAAACTGCTAGCCTTTTACTCAAATCTCGAACTACTAGATACCTGAATTTCCCCTCAGATTTGTCTTCTTATTGCACCCAGGCTTATTATCTGGGAAGAATTTCAGCATTTCCCATATTTGTCCACAATACCTATCCCACGGACTTACTTCTGAAGGAGCAGATGGCTAGCAGGACCATGGGACATCCAGTAATCACGGACAAAGTCTTTACTGATGGATGGATCATTAATGCAACGTTTGGATTACCACCTTCAGAAAACATGAAGTCTCCTGTGCATATTACTCTGACTTAACTTGATATGCTGCTAGAGGACGTCATGCGCAGTCGTGATGATGCTTCCTGCTGTTCAAGGCCTGGTGAGCACCTGCTGTACCAGGTCTCCATACCCACTCTGTTGCCTTGCAGACTGTACAGACATGGCAGGTCACCTTGGTTGGTGCAATACATCCAGGGCATGTGAAACACACTACAGACACCATACAGTGCTCACACGTAAAGGTTTTGTCTAAATTAAAGGATGTATAGGACATCTATTCAGACCACACCTCAGTCTTTAATGCAAACTCATTAACAACAGACATGATGTAAGTTAATTTGAATTAAAGTAATAATAACGTTACAAAATGCAGACTTCCAATACTTCCTATGAACCTCTGGCCATGTATTTTCACAATATAAAATGAAACACCTGCACAGCTGCAAGCAGTATCAAGAGAGATGAAGATGACGTTCCCATGGAAAACATTCTAGCTGGGAAAGATCTTATCTGGGGAGCTACATTTTAAGCTCTCTTACCTTTTCGAAGGCTGGGCTTGCAAGTTCCTGAGGAACAGTGATGGAGAGCATGCAGTGACAAGCGGGTGGTATTTCAAACCTGACAGGGCTCACTCTGAAAGGGCATACGCTTTGGTGGGTGCTCAGTGCTCCTTCTGTTTTTCTGGGAAAAAAGGTTTCTTTCCTGATTAATACTATGTGAAGCATTGTTACAGGACTGCTCTGTTCCACCGTAATCTCCCAACGGCCCGTGGGATTATGAACTAACATGAGGTAAATGGTAAACAACAACCCAATCACTCCTGACCCAGTTATATTTCCTTGTAACCTACCATGTGCTGCTTCCTACATTCATCTGTCTCTACATCTATTCTATTTAACTACCTCTGCATTGAAAGACAAGGGTAATACTGAGATTTTAATTTTCGATTCAGCTTTGTTAAAAACTGAATCAAGTTCAGACCAAGCATAGAATCAGTGCAACCCTGTGAAGTACTGTCCCCATTTTTAATTTGACCAACAGCTTTCAATACATTGCTCTGCAGATGTAAACTTCTGTGATGATAAACATGACCAGAAGATTTAAGTTCAAATATCAATACTAACGTGGTTTGTCTGAAGCAACGTTATCTTTGAACTGTTTTCAAATTATATCACTGCAGCAGTTAGAACTTGCTGTAATATTTTTATATATAATATATATAGAGAGAAGGATAGATTATTTAAAAAAAAAAAAAAAAAAATCAATGTTCTTCGAAGACTTAACTTCACAACTCCCCTCCTGTATGGCCATTTAGTCACAGGGAGAAGAGACCACATATGCTGCCTTTTCTCCTGTCAAACTTCAGACATTTATTTGTTACTTCCTCTAATCATTGGAGAGAAGGACACTTTTCAGATGGTGAAAACACCATCTGGAGCTGCCTGTCCCTTTCCCATGTCTGGCAATCCATTTAGGAAATGTGTTCATAACAAGGACGCTGAAACATTCGGTCCTCCGGAAGTTTCAAATTTTAATTTAAAATTGACTTCACTCCATAGACTTATCTGAAAACTAAGGTGAAGTCACTTATAAAAAAAATGCACCACAAGTTATAAATAGCATGCTGACTCATCAGAGATGGATGATTACATATAAACTTATTTTGTTCCTGTGTTTTGGGAACTGTCAGGTGGGCTTGTTCCTTATTACCTAGTTTCCACACGTGAAAGTATAAATACAGGCAAAACCAACCAAACTTTCCTAATTTTAGTCCCTATTAATAAAGCTCTGGCATTCTACAGTCATCAGTTCTGAAGGAAAAACTGGAACCCACACCATTGTAATATTACCAAGTATTTTTGTGATGCTGATTTTTATGTTATAAATGCGTGATGTAACTACATAGCTTTTCCTAACAGTGGATAAAACTATTTTAAAATACTTTTAACAGTAAACAAGGTGGTTCAGTTTACGTGGAAACTACGTTGATAGCGTTTTTCACATTGCGTAGAACAACAGAGACTGTAGTAAGTACATGATGTTATGACACTGCATGCCAGATAATGTTGCTATGTTAGAAAGAAATGGTTTTCATGGGAATAACTCACCAAAGGCTGCATGATTGATTAGAACTATCTTGCAATGTGCAATTCATTGGTCATCAGATTAGTAGTTATTTTAGTATTAAAAAAAAATAAACGCAAGAACCAGACTATGATCCCCATAACTAAACCAGTTAAGTTCATAATTTTAGGCAAAAAGAAAACTCTATTCAGCAATACTAAAAGCATTAACTAACTGAATATATAGTCCAATTATGGTTTAATTGTCAGAAAATATATTATGTGCATATTAAGACTGCTACTTATATCACATCTACTTAAAAAAACTCTCCTCATACCCAGACAAGTTAAATTTTTGAATACAAATTTGGCTTCTTTCTCAAGTGTCACAGCTATCCCCAGCTGCTTCACTTTGTGTGCTAATATATGATTTAGCAGAAACTGTGTAAAAATGAATGTTGCTAGATAACTCCTTTAAGCGTCATTTATTTCTAAACTGTTTCAAGCAAACAAATTATTCCAGTTAACTTAGGCAGTAATTTCTATTGATGAAATTAGCTCAAGTTCCATCTGCTTCAGGCAGATGCATGAAAAAAAAGGCAAGACAAAACGCAAAGTGGCCTTGCTTTTGACCACTCTATTTTGCTCTCTGCATCAGCCCTCTTAAGAGAAAGAGGTGTAATTCTGACGGTGTTGTATGAGATACTTCCATAAAAAGAGAAAAAAGGTAACTCTCAAACATAATTTGTTCCACTACTTTCAGATGTGAGAGATTTCAGAGGAGCTATTAAGAGATTCTTATCATAAGTTTTACGCAGTTATGAAAGGCAGTTATACGATCTGGTTTAGACCTCTAATTAAAGCACGTCCAAGAAGAACTAAAGATTCAGAATGCAAGATTCCCTCTGCAGTCAAAAGAGAGAAAAGCAGTTTCCCCCACCTCCATTCTGTAAATAACTTAAACCAGTTAAGGAAAAAAAAAAAAAAAGTGCTAAATTCACCCATACCTTTTAGAGCTTTTTTTGTCAGGAAAGGGAATCAAGTCAATCACTCAAAGCCCACTCCCAAATATCCAATTGACACAAAGCCCTTCTTCAGTCCATCTACTCACATTTGTGAGACGGACTGACTGCGAAATTTGTTAGCTAAAAGGAAGGAAGGCAGTTCTAAGAAAAGGCTCATATTTAAAATAGCAGAAAGCACAACTAGCATATGTGACTACTATACATCTTCTCAGCATTTCAACTGATTCATTTCTTCTTTCACAGCGACAGATTCAGAATTACTGTATCAAGCATTTCTTTTAGGATACTGAAGCCAAATACATCTGAACTCGGAAAGCATCAGTGCGGAGTCAGTTAAGTGTCTATTTCAGAGTGTTATAAAAGGAGATATTTAAACTGCTGCGCATTGCCCATACTTGCTGAATCTCTCAAGAAAGTTTTAATCTGTTGCTGCTTTTTTCTAATAAAACATTAGTGAATGTGTTCCACATGCATGTCTGAATCCCCCAATCTTTTCCCTTCTCAACACTAAATCCTTTGCCTGTTTTCAGCAATATTTGACAGAAGAGGTCTGAAGGATGCTGAGATGCTATAAGCTTCATAAAACAACCAGGAGAGAAATTATTCATGCCCCGTTTTCACAAAGCTTCAGTGTCAGCTTGATTTTATTGGATTTCAGAAAATTCATATAGGAGCTTGACTGCAAGAAGAAACAAGGCTTCATTGGTTCTTTGGCACACAAAATCGCTTGTTGCCCCTTTCATATATTTGCAAGAGCTGAAGAGAGATTTTTGTATCTGATACTTTAACAAATTTTAAACGTTAGACTTCTAGCACTTTGTGAAATTAAGCAACAAAAAATATTGATTTAAAAAAAAAAAAAGGATTCTACAAAGAAACTTTCTAGACACCCCTTTGATTTAATACCATGATCACTACTTATTAAAAGTAACCAATTCAGGGTTAGGGTCTAAAGGTTCAAATATCTCATCTCTGAGTTTATATTCCAGCTATGGAGTACTCGGGCTAGCGCTGTAGTTCCCATGAGGCACCTATGAAACCTGTGTATTATTCATGGAAATAAAAAGTCTCAGTACTTTAGCAGTTAGCCTGGTGATCAAGTAAGCAACTGAATGTCTCCACACCTCAAGGACAGCTCTCATACTTAGCAAAAGGAATTTTCCAACTGAGCTTAGCTGAGTCAAGAACTGACTTCAGAGAAAGACAGGTTGGGCCACGGGTGCCTAGTCTGAGTGGAAGGAACCGCAAAAGATACTGCCTTGAAGGAACAAATTAAATAAGTGCATATGGCTAAAGTGCTAGGAAGTTCTGGTCTTTATGATTTAGAAAACAGGAAGACACACCATGACACCTTTGTGTATTAACAGTAGTTACATTTTTGCTTTCAGTAGACTGAAAACATATTCAGCTGTGCCTCAGAAAATGGAGTCAAGACCAGTAAAAACCACTGTTGACTCCTCATGTGCTCCTGATGCTTCACAAAGTGTGCTAGAACACAATAGAGACGTCCTGAAGTTATGAAATAACAAACATGTCAATGTGATTAAATATAGAAACTAATTATTCCCTCTTTTTTGTTGATGTTAAGCTTGTTCGGGTTCTTTTCTTTTAGTTTTGGGTTTTCTCTTCTTTTTAAACGTTTATGTAATTTTCTTTTTACTTTCAGTCTGAAAGCTGCATTATTAGAAGAACTTTCTGGAAAGTAGAAAGTATATTTTTACAGGAATATTTTTTTCTCCTAGATATTTAAAACAGCATTTGTATAAAAAGTTTTCACCTTGCTGACTGAGCATTAATATTAGTGAAAGGTATGCATTGCAAGTAAAGATAGAATTCCTCTTCATAGTCATACTGTTTCATCATAGTGTAAGTTGTTACAAATCCCTTGTCAAGAAAAATCCTCTTCATTTCTTCCAAGTCTGTGATTGAGAACATCCCAAGATTAAAAAGAGAAAGATATTTTCCATTTCTAGTGCAGGATGAGTTTCTGTGACCTAGACTATCTCGTTCTGTGCTTTGTTCCTTCAGGTTTGTCACCAGTATAGTTTAAGCTAAGTTTAACATTTTCTGCTAGCCTGGTCTTGTTAAGATATCTTTTTATGAGAGTAATTTTGGAAATACAGGGGAAGAACGGAAACACGCTTCTCATGTACAATAATCCATTCACATAAAGTAGCTCTCCTATGCAAAGAAATTAAGGGTGTGAAATACATCCCTTTCATGGCAAGAATGGGATAGATATGGTGCAAGGCTGGGTTTTGGTTGTGGAAGTCTCATAACTGTAACACTGGTAGCAGTTTGCACTTGTGGCAATAAGACACATCCCTCATTCTTCTAACTTCTCTGTTTGTCTGCTGTTACAATTATCGAGTCCTCTACCACTATAGTTAAGCAACTGAACTACTTAGATACTACAAGAGATCCTAAAACTATTTTGATCATCTTGATGTTTCCTAAGTAACAAAATACAAAAGGCTTCTGAAAATTACTTTGTAAGCTTAAAACCTGATAAAATTGCAGAATTGATCCAAAATTTCAGATAATTGAAAACTGAGGTTTTTTTGTTTTGTTTTCCATAGTAACGCCATATGCTTGATTGTAAGTGTAAGTATAAATTCATTTGGGAAGCACTGGAAATTTAACAACAATAACAAACATATCCCTTAGTGTGGAGTAGCAGTACTGGCAGAAAGAAAAATAATTTCTATGGATACAGTTTGTTTTATTTCTGGGGATTACTCTACCTTCTTGACAATACAGGGAACAGCTCTTCACTCTTGGCTCTTGCCTCACAATCCCAGCACACAGGCCCGAATACCACACAGCGCCATACTTCAGACCCTTTCCTGCCAGGTGCCCACATTGTATGTGTAGCTGCCAGCCCTGATCTTTGATCTGCTGGTCACGTACTAATCTGGCACAGGGGTTCCCTGGAACAAGAGAGGCATCGGTGCTTCCCTGCAGCAGAACAGCATGTTGTACGGTTGGACCGAATCTGGCAGGAGAGCATTCCCCATTTTGCATCCTCAGCCTGAGAGATATTCACATGGCCCAGCATGGCATTGTCTCACATAACAAAGAAGATAACTGGTGAGGTCTGTCAAACAGCAAAGGTTCAGGTTTTTTTTCCACAGCCGAGCTATCAGAACACTCACTGCAGTGTTTTACTGCCACAAACTTTGCTTGCCAAGCCTGAAAAGCTATCAGGAAGCACCTGCTTTCAAGAGCAAACTATTCTGTTATTATATTTAGTTTATTGTGCCATTCACAAACTGTCCCTGGAAGCCACGAATTAACCGTGATAAATGAACACCAAAACATTCAAGTGCTATGCAAACCGCTACAATACTCTGAGCATTAAAACAGGTGAAATAAAATCACTGTGCTCTGCGTAGCAATATGTTAAAGTTTAATAGCTAGAAAAAGAGCAACTATCAAACTATGAAACACCATTACAAAGATTCTTTCTCATTAACTTCACTTCAGAAGAATATTTTCATTAGAATAATTACTACGTACATTTTAATTAAACATGAGCAATCAAATTTATGTACCTCAGAGCATTAAAAAGGTTAGGAGACAATGTCTTCATGCTATAAATATAAAAAACTGTTTCTCTCCCTTCGTTCTTGCTCATCTTAGAAAGTCATACCAACATAGAACAGAATGTGTAAAGGTGGCAGAAAGTGTCTCATAACCTTTAATTGTACCCCTGGAAGTATTTTTTTCAATGACAGTTCATATAAAATGACATCTCAACCACATCAGTCTGGAGAAAAAGCCTACTGTAACTCCCCCAATTAATTCTAACCTCTCAGCTTTACTTGTAATTATTCACTCATCTCCCAACACTCAGCTTATTAAGACATATCCATCACGGTGTGGGTCATACAGTACTTCTGTTGTTGGGCTTTCTGGCCTTTGTCTGTCTTCTTTTCAGTGGGAAGACCCTGCCTACAAGGAATTCATAAAAGGGAAATGTGTTTTAAAAAGCAGAATAAGGGTAAAAGGTGAAGGAATTACTATCGTTCCAGCTTATTTGTTTAGGTGGTTAATAATTCCCTGAACTTGGTCTCCTGCTTTCCTGGAAGAGACACTCCTTGTGTTATTCACTTGTCATTTGTGAGACTGTCAGTTGGACAATTTGCCTATATTTTGCACCTTACTTAATGATGCATATAGCGACTTTTTTTCTTTTCCCTCTCTGACTCTTGTCTGCATTGGAAGAAATCTTTTCCTTGTCTCATAATTTCTGAGAGTGATCACACCTATTTATATGAAGTTCTTACTTCAGAAATTTGTTCTATTTCAGGTGAGATTGATATCATATCAGATTGTGATTATTTATGTTTAAAAAACTAATCCACAAAAAAGACAGCAGAAATTAGTAATGTTACAATTATTCACCACAAAAGACACAAACAGAAGGCCTGCAGCTGCCCTGACAGTTCGTGTAATCATTCCCAGAGACTCCCTTCAGCAGAAAAATTAATAAATAAACTGTTTCCTCTAAGTATGATTTCTCTATAGTTAAAGCAGGTTACCACCTGCATATATGTTTCTGTATTTATAAACATACCTGAAATACAAAGTGTCGAAAAGTCCAGATAGATAATTGCTTTTTTGAGGATATTGTTGGGGTCAAAAGGAAGTGTATCTCTGATACGTAATTATTTTGTTTAGTTAGGACAAAAGCAGGGGAAAGAGAGCAATTCAGATACCTCCAACCAGAGGCAGGCAACAAAGTCTCTGTGCGCTTCTCCAAGAGTTACTGCTTCCACTATCTGCTTCGGTTATTAGCACTGAATTGCAATTGGAACCAAAACCCCAAGTCCCCATCTGGATCCTGCTCGTAGCAGTATGAAAACAGCTCCACAGCTGCCTGTTTTATTTGTATAAGAATTATGACTAATGAGTTTAAATGTCTGCAGTAATTTCCACCTGTCCATCCTGATTCTTGCAGATCACCGTCTCTGCTGCAGGGATTGATCAGCTGCCTGGGGAAGCAGCACGGAATTGCTGTCATTCACAGCCCCTCGCGCGGAGTGAAGCTGGGACTGTTCACCGCCAGGATGCAACTTGGAGCTGCTGAGCAGCTGTCTGGTCAGATCCGAACCACCCTGACCATAGGAGTGGGAAGTTCTGGGAGAGGGGCAGGACAGGCGTCAAACATGAGAACCACAGCAGACTTTCAGACATACTATAAGGAATTTTGTGAAAAATAAGATCAAGTGCTATCTAGTCTTCCACACATAAAAACCCTAAAATCAATTAAATGAAAAGAAACAAACAAACAAAAAATTGGTTCCCCATTCCCTTTATAAAAGTAGTCATTTATAAAGGTAGTCCTTCATAAAAAGGTAAAATTAAAAAAAAAAAAAAACACCACCAAACATGTTGCCATAGTCAATTCTTACCGTGCTTTTCCACCAGGTCAGCTACCTAACTTACTTTTAGTTGCTTCCTTCCCCCATATCAACCAGCTAGAGATGACAATATGATGAAAAGAAGACTTTAATTCATTGGTTTTAGCGGCTAAACATTCACCAAGAAGATAATGAAGACATGTTGGCCTATGACACCCAAGACTGTCAGATAGCTTTCCACCAAGTGCTGGGTAGGACCACGGGTAATTTGCTCTCAGGGAAGAGAGAAGACAGCGCTTTTAGTCCTCTCATGACTATACTCATTCATGGTAACATTTCAGTGGCCATGTTCTGCACCGAAGTGAAGCTTCCCAGAGCGCTACTGCCATTTAGTTCATTCCAAAGCACTACCTGCTGCTCACTCAGCAATCCCATCAGTCAACCGCTGTTTCTTTGCAGCTGCTCCCTCCTTTTCTCTCTCTTGGCTAAAGATTTCTCGTACATTTTACCACATAAAGCTACCACTTGCCTCTGAAAATCAATCACCACTTCAGTTCATACTGTAAATAAAACTTAAAAAAATCAATTTTGTATTTAAGGTCACTTATGATCTATTTATCTTAAGGCTTTTAATACATCTTAAAGGTGAATAGCCTGCTTTTTCAAAATTCATGTGCCTTATGGCCCCTGTCTGCAGATACAAAGATGAGTTAATGAATAATTGTCCGTAATTGCCAATGGATTTGAAGACAAAAATCACAGTTTCAAAGAGCTAAAAATGACAAGCTCTTATAGGGATGTCAAAGCTATTGGAAATAGTTGGGTGCAAACCTGCGCTCTACCAGAAGAAAATCTGGAAGTAGACTTTAACCAGCATGATCTTTAGCACACCCGTAAGTGGGGAAAGGATGAATCCTCCATCTTTTGTCTCATATTGCACTGCAGTGAGTTCACATAACTCTTGTGAGGTAGCCAAGCCTACCACCCTTTTACTTAGAGAAGGACTCAATGTAGTACAATGTAAGAGCCATCGTCTATCTAGTCCCAGGCAAAAATTTGTTGGTAACAGATCCATGGAGCATGCTGTGCTCTAATCACTCTCAGATGCATACTCTTCAAGGCAGTATCAGCAGAGCTGCTCTCCTGATGAATTCTAAAAATCTCATACAAGTCTACTTTAAAAAAAAAAAAAAAATTAGGTAAATACTCCTGTAAAAATACAAAAAGGTAATAAAGAGATTCAGGATGTCTAATGCATCCTGCTTTCTGTTTCCAAAGCAGAAACAGCTCTTGAGCACAACTAAGAAGATAACTTGGTCATATGGTATTGTAGCACAGCTCTGCTTCAAACAGGGCCATTAAAGTCACAATATGTTTTAAAAAGACAAACACTAATTTACAGTAAAACTTAAAATGGCCTCCAAAATATAGTGTCTAACTACACTCTTCTCTCATCTTTTTCCTCCCATGTTGTTGCGCAATCACTACAGCACTCAAACAGTCACAATGTAAAGCTATAGATTTTCCTCTGAAAATCCGTGATCTTGTTAACTTCCATTATTCTTGGCAAATGTGTAGCTCAACCTCTTTCATTGACATTTATTAACTATATTTTTCTATATTGAACTTTTAATTATTTAAATGCCTAACACACGGTTCTATAACTACAGGTTTCACAAGATGCGTGCTTCTTGCTGTTCCAGAAGTGGAAAAGAGAAAATGTCAAGTCCAAACTCCCAGTCTCAAGATCTTCCAACTCAATAAAGAAACAATCCAGTTTAGTAAATGCAATGACTGTCTTATCTCACAAACTTAGTCCATATATTCAAAGGAAAGACAGATTAAAATATCATGTATTTTCATCTAGATCATAACAAAAATCAACTTATTGCTGATATACTGTGATTATTATTGATTTCTTGAAGTTCTTTTACTCACCAAAGAAGATATTTGATCTTCTACAACATTTGTTTTTCCTACAAAATTATTTTTCTCTAAAACAATATAGTATTCCCATTATATTTCTTATCATTGTTAATTCCAAATTGTGAGGAAAGGTACAATTTATGCAAAAACATACTCTCCTCATCACAGGAGATAGTTGACATTTAGGGGGGAAAAAAAAAAACCTGAGCTATTTGTCTTAGGACAATTCTGTTGTTCTAAAAATCAAATAAATGACAAAATGACCAGCTTAGAGTTCTCTTTCATACATCTGGAATAAGATGTTGAGTCACGTATGATAACAAGCTGTTGAGGGAGATGGAGGGCAAAAAGAAAAGGGCACCAAAAAAAGCTGTAGTAATGAGTTTCAGATCCATACTATCCAGACTAATCTTTCTGTATTTCTATAGGTTCAAACTGAAGGAAAAGCAAAATAACACTGGCAACTTTCAACCCTTAAAAGTCCTAAGAGCTGGAACCTGGACTCCTAGCAGTCATAAGTAATGCCTACAGAAAAAGTGAATTCAGTGCTGGAACACTGGAAGCTGTTTTCTCTTCGAAGGGGAACAATTATACAAAGCTGTAATGATACCTCAAAACTGCCTACATCCCCCCCAAAGGTAATACATGTGAATACTGTCATTTAATTCCTTTATTGTAAACAAGATATCTTGCATTGTTTTTTCCTTATGGTAAAATTAAAAAGTAATGATGAATTAAATGTCTTTATCAAAGAAAATTCAAGTTAGATTGTGTCACAGTTGCTTTGCTTCCATTTCTTATTTTGACACAAGAAAAGCCTAACCCAGACTCAATGCATGGGTGTATTTATGTGTTTGTTACTGATCTATTAAAAATAAAAAAGAATAATTTTGTGACAACAAATTTTCTTCTTTTCTTCTTTTTTTTATTTGTTGGATCTATGAATAATTTTCTTGGTCAAAAGTTGCGTTAACTTCTTTTAACTATTTGTCAAATATTGTGAATTCTAAGGGAGATATTTTCCTGATATTTCATGTTTTCTTCTTAAGAGTATATAAATTCATATTTCCTGAAACACAGACATAAGTTTTTGCATTTCTATTTTGTGCTTAGTACTAAGGAAAAGCTTTTATACTTAGTGCATAAGTATTTTTGGAATGCCTTTACCAGAAAAAATAGGGAAAGCTAAGGTACTATTTGGAAAGGTCATTTAAGGTCCTGGGCCAGACTCCTCTTTCATTTACCTGAATAAGATAATGATGCAATTTCAATGAGCTCAGCAGGGTACATCTACAGTCACTCTAAGAAAGAGATAGACTTCAGTTGCAAAAACATTAAAAGCTGTCACAGCGATTTACAAAATTCTATGACACCGCGGTAAAAGTTGCACCTGAAGGCTTCTGTTCTCCCTGAAGTCAAAACTTTTATTATAACAGGAATAAATTTCATATTTGCTTCACTGAAAGTAGAGTTAGGCCAAATTTTTTTTAAAATTGGGCTTTATTTTCTTTCATTTTGACCAAAAACTTGACTTTGCATGTTGCCAATTTGCCAGTACAAAATTCTGTGGAAAAACCTGGATGGTAATTGCAGTTGTTTTACTTGTATTTTCAAGGCTTTTCCTAATTTCTCAAAGATGGACAAACTCAGCTATAAAATCAGTTACCTCCTTCATTCCACTTGAGAGGGAACATTTTGGAAGTCTTTTAGGACAGTTCCCTCGGTTACCCTCATTACTGTTTATTTGCTTTCTTCCTTACACATAAATGTGTTCCTGTCAGAGTTCACTGATCATAAAGAAGCAGTGCTGCTTTAAGGACAAAATACAGCAGAATTCTGAATGCTTTTCACATAATTTGATGAAAAACATTAACGGAAAATAATTAAACTGGCCATGAACTCTCAAAAATATCTTCTGCTGAAAAATGTCTCTTAAAGACCTGGGAACAAATGAATCAAGCTAGATTTCTCTCAGGGGATCAGAAAGCTCTAGACCTAGTTTTAAGCAGCCACTGAAAATAGAATAGATGACTCGTGAGGAGACAAAAAAAAAAAAAAAAACCACAAAAACAACCAAACAAAAAAAAACAACCAGACAAAAAAACCAACCAAACCACTCTTCCTTGAAAAGGGGCAAATCATTGCAACATCTTAAGATAGTGGACCACATTTCTTAAAACAAGTCCTGCATCTAAGATAACAGGGAAGATGAGGTGTTTCTCCGTAATGCAGTTGTCTTCAACTGTCCTTGAAATGATTGACAGCCAAGCATTAAGCTTTAGGGAAGCTCAGAAGATATTTTATGTCAAGTTCAATGTTCAATATGCCAGTATTTTAAGAACAACACCTGTTCCGAAGCCTTTGAATACTATTATCTGTCCCAGAAAACAGAAGGAGCCGGAAGAACTTGGCAAGAGAAACTCCAAAAGAAGACTTTTCTCACTGTTGAGGAAGTCTTTCCCATCTGCAGTTTGAGAATGCTTTGTTTGTTTTGTTATCCCTCCCCCTTTCTTTTTTCTTTCCCTTGTATTTATTTTTTTTTTTTAGATTGAGTGGGCAAGAAACGACATTAGTTTGGGAGCAGGTCATTCCTTACATGCTCTTTACTTGTAATCACTTTAACACAAGGTAAGGTAAGCTAGCTTGTGAAAATGGAGAACTGCTGTAGCAATTGCCTGTGTTCACCTTTTCCAGGCTACAGCTGATGTAATACATGCAACTTACTTTTCTTTCAAAAATACATTACATTAGAATAGTACTAACGGTAGTTAATGCTCTGTAAACCCACACCTCTCCTGATGTGTTGTAATATATTCATGCATATATATTTGCTTACACTTCTACACGTGCTTTAGGCAGTGTTTTTGTTGTGTTTCTATTGTTCTGTTGCTCTGAACAACACTCTGAGCACATTTTCTTTGCATCCAAAAAGACTGGGAATGCGTATAAAATTGCTACCTGCATAAATTAAATAAAAATAGGATAAAATAGAAGTTGAATGTATGAATGCAATGATAACAATAAGATAAATCTATTTTCAGAGCAAACCTATTTACTTAAGGAAATTTTATCAGTGAAGAGAATGGTATCATACATTTGGAGAAAAAAAAGAGTAGATTTACAGAACACCTCTAGCGGGAATCCTGGTAATCATCTAAGATTTAGAAACCCTCTAAGGAGTTTCTTCTGTAATCCATTGACAAAGTATACATTCATTCAAATATATATCACTTCAGGTATACAGGTTTGTTTTGATCACTACGCCGACTATCAGGTTTCTTAGGCTCACATATAAAATTCTACCCAGAAACAATACTGAGGATAATATTCTTGTATTATTCGGAAAAAAATATATCCCTTATTTAATGACCCTTTTCCACTCTTAAATTTCAAATGCTCATCTTGAATTCAAATACAGAGTTTACTTCCGAAATAACAGTGTGTGTTACTAATCTAACTTTACATTTATAAGCGTTAACCTGGAACCTTAGACTTAAAAGTGGTATGCTTAATGAATTACATAGCCTTCTGAATGGATGCACTGCAGGATTATCATTCTAACTTCTTTCTGTCTAGCAAAAAATAAGAGAACACCATCTGACAATTCAAATACATCAGTATTTTCTTTAACAATAACATGCTCTCTGAATAAAACATACAATAATAACATTTTTTCATTATTTTAAAGAATAATCCAGTGATTGGATATTAAAAATGGCACCTGCACACTTTTTTTCCTTGAACCAGATCCTTAGGACCAGAACTCAAGAATTAGTTAAGAGATGTGGTCTTAAGGTGCCTCTGAACCCCACCAATTCTGTCTTTCAAGTCTAACTTCAGGTCATTGGAATCAGAAGTTACTGTAGCTGCTGAAAGCGAAGATCATCTAAATAAAACAACCTTAAATTATGAGGTTCTACACCCCCAACCAACGCTTGTACTGAAAGAAGAGGAAAAGATTTTTCAAGTAGCTGTTTAATCTAGCCTCTCGGTTACTTCCAGCGAATAGCAACAGCACAACACAGATTCCAACATCTGACCCCTGGTTTATATTCAAAAATCACATTTACCTTATTTAGTAACAGAGCTACAGAAAGCTGCAACACAGGCCATGTCTTACAGAGACAAGTAGAGAAAGGAAAGCGTTTGCTTTCTTTGTGCTCTAAGCTGAGACTAAGCAAGATTTTTTTCCTGCATTGACAGTATGCTGTTGCAGTGACAAATACACGATTCATTCAAAACAACACATTATTTACTTATCTAAGGATAGAAGCAAAAGGCCAAAACAAGTCTGCACAACAGAAAACCAACTATATATGTATCTTTGGAAATTTTCCTCTGGCTGACTAACTTCATCTCTAGCAGAAAGAACTAGACTGCTTTCACTGCACATCCACTCCTTCAGAGGGAGAGTTTGACAGGCCACCAGCTTTTCCACTGTCACTGCTTGGAAGCCTCTTTGATGCTGATCAGTGCTTATCACAGTTTGAGTCTTTCACCCTTCTTTGGTCACAAACTTTTGTCTTTGGGAGGTGGACCATTCTGATCCTGGAGTCTGATCAATATCCTCCCCCTGGAAAGCTCAGCCACTGTTTCCCTACACCTCACACTTGCAATTCCTTGAGCCCATTTGGGGGAGAACTGCTGAGCAGCATCAGTAGCCAAGAAGTGCTTTTCTACCTTTGAAGTTCTTTTGATAACCATGTTACGATTGAGCAGCGCGTTGCCTAGTCGAGAGAGGATAAGACTCAATCTGAACGAGACGCAGAGTTTGACAACGAAGTTGCAGAAAGCATCATTGTGTTGACTTAGCCTAGCAAACCTCACCAGTTTGTTTATGGCATAGAAAACCAAATTATGGAGGTGGCTGGGGAGGAATGCAAGCTATCTGCCCCTGCAATCTGTGAAGATCACTGTATACAAAGGCTTTCAGTTCTGTACCAACTGCTGATTATTCAAAAGAGACAACCTGGTTCTGCCCATGACCAGTGGAAGCACGCTGACACCAAATTTGGTAGGCTTAAATCTGTATGTTCTCATCACCTTTTGATTACACCTCAGGGGTAACCAAAGCAACTGGAAAACTGAATCCATGTGATTGGTAAGGACCACAAAAAAAAAAAAAAGTTATGAAAATTGCCCCTTAGGTACAAAGTTCTGTTTGTTAATACTTGAGCAAGTTTTTAATTGGAAAACAAACCTGAATGTGGAAGTTGTTCTACAAATAATCAAATTATCACCATTGACAGTGAGCAAGAAGGAATTAACTCAGCTTGATCTTCAGATTAGACTGATCATATAAGATATTAATAAGGATGTGGAAGTACACACTTAATTTGGAAACTGATCATGTTTGACAGACACAAGAGACAATTATAGAACTTCAGCTGTCATTTTACAGTATAACCATAAAGAAAACTGTCATACTTTTTAAAATACAAATTAATGAGGCCATTTGCTGAATCTCTTTTAGCTTTGCTCTCTGAGAAAATATCACAACTTCGCGGAAACCACCACCTCTGGTGTGGATTTATCTATCTGAATAAATAAATAATACATACAGAATATGTATTTTTTATATATATAGATGTGATAAATCAACAGAATATAATTTTCTACCATGCAACCATTTCTGAATGTTTCTCCTAATCTAAATAGGGATGAGAAGCAAGAATGTACAAATTTTCCATTCAAAAGACTGAAGTGAAGTAACTCACTTAAGACATTCAGTTTCATAATATTTGGGGGTGGGGTTAATTATAGGCTTATATTTGAAATATTTGCACACTTGAAAATAATATTTTGTCTTGAAAACCTGAAAAAACCCAACCAACCCACCAAAAAAACCCAAAATCCCCAAACCCAGCCACAACCTACTAATTTGCAAATGTGTATGTTTGTTTTCTGAATGAGCAATAACCGCATAAACACACTGCTAACAGAGGCGGGCGAAAAGTATTTGGATGACCTGGTGCTTAGTTATCGGAGGGGGGGTGGGGGCTGGGGGGAGACGGAGGAAGCCCTTTGAAAAAGCATTGACTTAAACTATGACGTCAGGAACAGAAAAGACAAGGTGTAATAGCACATAGGCAGATCCAAGAGCTCTGTCATGGAAATCCAGAAAGGCAAACCCTTAACGCTGTTCTTCCACGTATGCAACACAGGTAATGGGAACTTCACAGGAGATCTCTGGGATGTCCTGCAGAGCTAAGAGTCACCCTAACATTAATCTAATTCTCTTTGTTTAGCGTGTATTTCCTGGTTTCATATGTAAAGAATATGCTTGTGTAACATACATATGACAATACAAAACATCTACCATGAGATTTCTGAGCAGCTGAAGCAACTGTCAAGCAGTTGTTATCTCTGCTTTTTTGAGATATGCAATTTTTTCATAATGTGATTTATAATTGCTAATTAGACATCAATCATTGCAATAGTAGAATTAAAAGACTTACGTGAATGAATTTTTGAAAAGTTCTATGCAAAGCAAAGCATATTTTCTAATATTATGTGGAATCCCTTCTTGCACTGTTGCCCAGAATTAGAATTATCCCTCTTCTGGATTAAAGATGCATTGGTGGATTAGTCTATCACTGATGACAACATAATATATCCTTCCCAGAGGCTTAAAATGAAAGGAGGTCTGTTAACTACAGACCATGTCAAAACAACAACCAAAAAAAAGCCCTTTGACACAAAACTGTATTTTAGCATTTAGATATCATCATGTGTGAGGTCTAAGTAGTTCGTGAAACACAGCCTCAGGTTCAGCGCCATGTATCAGTTTCACAGACTGTAACACCTATAAAACT
Organism: Burhinus bistriatus; assembly: GCA_013397275.1. NCBI lineage: Eukaryota > Metazoa > Chordata > Aves > Charadriiformes > Burhinidae > Burhinus > Burhinus bistriatus. The sequence goes on along the minus strand of VYXH01011211.1, from coordinate 670,881 downwards.
AGTAAGACACGAGACTGATTCCTGCAAGGATTAGACATCAGTATTACTTCTAGCTTTAGCCACCTGAACAACCTCAGGAATACCACCTGGACAATTTAAATTAAAACAATATTTGCTTTAGTGTTTCTTGATGCTCAGATATGTATACATGTTTTGCAAAACCGTACTTCTTTATTTTAAATTTTTTTTGTCACTTAAAGAAGCTATAATTTTATATTACAATGTAGCTTTTTGTAAAGAAAATGCCATCAAAGCAACAAAAGAGATGAGCTTTTTCTGAAGATTTTAAATTGAGCTATGATGTGGATTGATATGCATAACTTTGTTTCAGATAACATTAAGTTGATTCATTGTTTTACTCTAACACTCTAAAAGAGATGTTACATTATTCTGTAAATTAAGAGACATGCTATCAGTTTTCCATAGAATAGTACCATCCTCCAAAGTTTTATTAGATGTAAGACTACGTAGTTCATAAAAAGTCTTCCCTTGTGAACTTCTGGGAATATTTCACATGCTGATAATCATACGATAATGACTTCTAGAACAGGCCTGTTTAATATCTAAGCCAAAATCTGAAACATTAACTAAAAAGAAAAATTTCACTGCCCGTAATAAAATATGATGTACTGTATTTTCTGGAGGTACTTAAATACCTAGTTGCATTCTTTTCAATTACATCCCAGGAAAAAGTAGATGAGTTGTTAGCATTAGAGATCTCAAAGTAAGACACCGGGGGCTGTTTCTTCTCATTTAAGAAAAGATTGGCCCAATTGAGTTGGTGAAGGTCAGTAGAATTATTGGTTTGAAGAAGTAGCTACCTTTGGCTATAGAATTCAGCTAAGCAATAAACTTTCTACCACATGTGTCTGTTGGTGTGACTGAGAACACGGGGATTAGACATTTTTCTAGTGTTTATTTAATAAAAGACCTGCATGCCATCACTAATGTTGCTTGCTAAATTGGATCTTTGAAGAACAGCATAGAATTCACAAAATTATTTGAGTGTACAGCTCAGAGGCTCCATCCTTTGAAAGGAAGCCATTGTCAAGGGGGAGGGTCCTGAGCAGAAAGCAGGGAAGAACTGCTTTTCTAGCAAATGACCGTATCAGCAACAAAACTCCTATTAGAGCTGCATGTTTCAATATGCAGTAAATAAGCCCCATATGCTTTACAGAAATAAAAGGGTGGAGGATGGGGGAAAAGGACTTTGAGTTCTGTAGTTGAAGGAATTTAAAGGTACATCTAAGTAGTCTTAAAAGGGATTGCTTTATAATGAAGTATCAGTTACATGCAGCCCTGACTCATAATTAACTATGTATCCTCAGATTAGCAGAGCAGTTACAATGCAGTTCCATGCTTCTCTGCAATTGATCTCAGTGACTGTATCATTTTCTTGACATTTTACAACTTATTGATTCAGTAATCACAGTTCTGTTGTCTTAATCACACACTAACTGAACCATTGAGAAAATGCCAATACATACATAACCAAGAAGATATCAAACCCATTACATTGCAACATTTTCAGTCAAGAAACAGCTGACAGCAACTCAAATCTGAGTTGGTTTTTCCTCTACTTTAGATGTCTGGGTTTTTTTAGAGGGAATTAAAGGGAAGGGAGTTCATTTTGGCCCAAATCTGCTCTCTCTCCACTCTTTTTTTTTTTTTTTCTTTAATACACGCGAGCCCGGTTAAAGAAGAAACAAGACTCGAGATACGGGCAACACCTAACCCACAGCCGTAGGGGAGCAAGCCAACTTCCCCCGCGGGAGCCAGCTCCACCCGTTGAGGCAGCGCCTCGCCAGAGGAGCGGCCGAGCGGGGCCGAGGCGGGAGCGGAGCCGCGCCCGGCGGGACCCGCGTGGGGCCGGGCCCCGTCCATGGTGCTGGAGCCGGACGCCGCCGCCAGCGCCGCGCTGCCGCTGGAGGGGCTCTTCCTTCCTCCCTCCACTGACACCCAGCAGCAGCTGCTGAGCCCGACTTACAGGAATTCGGTTTTTTTTTTCAGGGAGGTTTAATAGCGAGGGGCTGGGGGGAATAAAGGAAAAAAAAAAAATCGTAATCTCCAAACCTCCTGCCAAAGCCCTGCCCAGCCTCTGAAGCCTGCCTTTCCCTCGCAGTCTCTGCTGCCAGGGGCGTGGGGCGGGAAGGGAAGCACCAGCCCGAGCCCAGCGCTCAACTTTCCTGCAGAGATCCTGGCTCCAGCGGCAGCCCGGCTCGCCCTGGCCCCGGCCTCCCCGGAGCCCTCGGGCAGGGGCTCGGGAGGAGAGGGGACGCAGCACCCTCCTCACCCGCAAAGCTGTGGAAAAGCCAGGCAAGGAGAGCGGGAGAGGCTGGGAGCTCCCCCCGCCTCCCCCTCCTCATTGCCGGCTTCTGGTACCGAGGAAACCCCCCGAG